>JADRCH010007713.1:9089288-9118247 GCA_019843965.1 Rhynchomys soricoides
ATATTCTGAATATTTGTGTAATCCAAGAGATGGTTAAGCCACAGATAGTTCCACTTATATTTTGTCTTCCTTTATTCAGATGAATGACACAGAGACATTCATTAACATTTCATTTGTCATCATTATAGAGAAGTGTCCATGCTGTCCCTAAAATTTTAGCCCAGCAAACATCATTAAGAACATAGATAGCCATACCAATTCTTTCATGGTACCCCAAATCAATCAGAAGTTATTTTACCATGAGTGAATCAGTGTGTCCAGGACTTAAAAGTAGAATGATGCTGTGCCTATCAAACCTCATCCTAGAAAATAACTAGATATCAGTTCATAGGACACTAAATGCATTTAGACTCATTGAAGTAACAAGTTGTCTTCATCTTTCCATTTGTGTTCCCAGGAGGTGGCAAGATACCATGACCCACCCATCTCTAAGACATCCAGTCACCTTGATATCTAGATGAGCTCAGGTCCCATCCTCTTTAACACTGTTAAATCAAAGACTGATAGTCGCCCATCAGAAAATACATGTGACCATTCAACTCATTAGGAGAACAGATACATAAAGGCTAGAGAAAAGAATCAAACATTATCAATGTAGGAACTGCAAAACCATAAGGATGAACAAGACAGAACAAAGTGATCAAAATATATGCCCATAATCAGGAAAACAATTAATGAAACGACAGGATGATATTCCCCACATATCATTAAAAATGCTCAACAATAATAAAAATTTAATAGAATTTAGTTCACATTTTTAAGTCAAAGTTTCTCACTTACACTAGCATTTGGAGGTTGTAGAAACTTTTAAGACAAGACTGATTTAAATCCCTGGAGATATGCACTTTATAGGAAATTACAGGACAACATTCTCTTCCTCTTTCTCTTTTAACAAATTCTACCTACAATGTAAGTGGCTTTTTGTTCTCCTCCACATTCTATGCCATGGAATGCCACCTTGCCACTGGTCCAAAAGCAAGACAGCCAAGCAAATATATGTTAAAACCACTGAAAGAGTGAGTCAAAGCATATTTCTTTCTTGATAAGTTGATTACCACAGATTTTCTAAGATATTTTGCTACAGTGTAGAAAGCTAACACAGCATGGAAAACTTTACTGTGTGCCAGTATGTCCTAGAGGTATGTAATAAAAATAAACTACAAAATTTTGTCTATAATATAGACAAAATGGGCTGAGACAGTCACAGAACATTTCTTCTAACTACTACAGAACACCCATTCTTCTATCAGCATACCTAACATTCCATAGCATAGGTCAAGCACTAGACTATAAAATAATTCTTTAATTTTTTTAAAGATTTATTTATATTATGTGTATAAGTGTCTTGCCTCAATATGTGCATGTGTGGTGCACACAGAGGTCAGAAAATGGTATTGGGTACTTTAGAATTGGAATTATGGATAGTTATGGGATAGCATTTGGACACTTGAAACCAAAACTGGGTTATCTATAAGAGCAACAAGTGCTCTTAATCACTAACCTACTTTTCCAGCCCCCAAAGCCTATAATTTCTAATATTTAATTTAATGTGGTCAAATATAAGAACTAAAAAATAAAGACTTAGGGCCTTTTGGTTAACAACAATCCATGATTTTTAATACAGTAGTTGCCAACATTATCATAAAAGAGTTCCACAATATTCCCACAAGTAATAATAACAAATATTGCTTAATGTACTCCTAAAATCAAATTAACATATATGAATATAATGTCCATGTTCTGAGAGCTGAATCCCAGTCCCCTGAAATAACAACAAGTTCTCTTAACCACATGGTCATCTCTTCAGAGACTATAAACAATTCTTAAGAAATTTTATACTATCAAAATCATGGAAGTATCTTTTCTGATTTGAATTAAACAAAAGTATGTACCAATTTGTTTTCTGCCCACAACTTTATTGGAAATTCCAGCTGCCATAATGTTTGTGTTAATTTTATTCCTACAAACCATGTGTGTATAAGGATTATTTTTTTCCCCTAAATCCAACAGTTCAGTTTTTGTTAATTGTAACCATTCTGGTTTGGGTAAAATAAAATCTCAATGGTTTATATTTCTAGTTTCCTCATAGCAAATGAATTGAAAATATTTTAGGTAGATACTGCCTTTTAGTATTTTATAGTATTCTTTTTAAAGTTAATATAAACAGCAACATGTTTCATTTTTGTATTTTAGTTTAGTCATAATTTGAGAATTTCATGAATCCATATATGATTTGATCAATTGTTGTCTCTGTACCTCCTTTTGAGTTCATGTCCCAACCTTCTCCTACCACATTTACTTGTCTACTATATGTGCTTTTTTTCATTAATTTATTCACTTTACATCCTGATCACAGGATCACAGTCCCCTTCCTTTCTCTCCTTCCAGTTCTATCTTCCCACTCTCTTTCATGCCCCCCTCCAACCCACCCTAACATACCAAATGTCATCAATGATTAAGCACATCCTCTCCCACTGGGGCCAGACAAGGCAGTTCAGCTAAGGGAAAGGGATTCAAAGGCAGACAATAGAGTCCAGGTCATAGAGAGTCTTTGTTCAAATTGTTAGGGCACCCACATGAAGATCAAACTGCATATCTGCTACATATGTGTAAGGAGGCTAGGTCTAGTTCACACATGATCTTTGGTTGGTGGGTTCAGTCTGTGAGCCCCCATGGATGAAAGTTAGTTGGCTCTGTAGGTCTTTTTGTGGATTCTTTGACCCCTTTGTCTCCCTCAGTCCTCCCCCAGACTCTTCCACAAGACTCCCTCTCTCAGTCTTTGCCACAACTTTATCCCTTGTAAGAAGGGCAAATTTTGAGCCAAAGGTTTTGTGGGTGGGTTGATGTCCCCTTCCCTCCACAGGAAGTCCTGCCTGGCTACAGGATGGAACTAGAAAATAGCACTCTGAGTGAGATAGCACAGTTCCCTAAGACACACATGTACTCTGTACTCACTTATTTGTGGATATTAGATATAAAGTATGGGATAGCCATACTATAAGCCACAGACAGAAACAAGCTAAATAACAAGGAGGACCCAAGGGGAAGGCTTGAATCTCATGTGCTCTTTTTTTAAAAACACAAACCTACTTAGTGCTAAAAGTAATACATGGATATAGGGCAGTATATTACAAAACTAGTAGTTTTTCATGCACAGCATCCCTGAATAAAATTGGCATTTTCTTCCCAAGAAGCATCAGTTGCTGGGAGCTCCTCAGCTAGAAATGTGGATTATATGAACTAGAATTTTTGTCTGCTTGATGATGTGCAGAATGATGTTGTGCAATAGTCTTGTAGTGTGTGTATGTGTGTGTGTGTGTGTGTGCTTGCACATGTGTGTGTATGTTGTGTGCAATAAGCATATCCAATTTAGAGCTTAGTATTCACCAATCTCTATGCTGTACAACTTGACAGGTTGTGGGTCAGGATGTAGTAATCTATGGGTAGAGGCACATAAATGCACTATTTTATGAATATGACAATAGGTCATTAGAACTCAGTTTAATATATTAAAACTTTGATTGTAAAATGAAGTATATATGAACACAATTGAATACTGGCAAAGAATAATAAAGATAAAAACAAAAAGCATTTTCATGTGTGTATGTACTATGTCCACATTCACATGTTTATACTTGTTTGGTGGTATACATCCAAGGATATGCATCCATGGAGTCAGAGGTAAACTTCAGATGTCTTTACCCATCTCTATCCATTATTTTGAAACTGAGAAAGAGCTGAGGGGATTTATCAGCTTCCTATTTCAGTGCTTTCAGACCTAGCCAAAAAGTAGAGCCCTATATAATGGAGAAAGCTTGAGAACTTTGCTCAGAAAACCTAGACTGAGGGCTCCGAGGACCATTCAGTAACAAACTGCACACGGTGTGGAGGCAGTTCTGTAAGACAAGCAATCAGCAATTCATGGGCTTGGAGATGTTAGTCTCAGCAGTTATCTACAGGTGATGGGCTACTCTGTTACCTGCAGAGGTTGAGCCACTAACAACTAAGTTCTTGACAGCCCTAGTACATGCTACCAAACAACTTCATTGCCTTCTTCAGAAACTGTCCCTCTCTACTGATACCTGTTATGTTTCTCCCCAAAATTATTAATGTGGGAAAATTGACCACACCTTCCCTGATTTGTGGTTGTTCCTTGAGTTTAGATTAAGAACTCCTCTCAAGATGATGCTTAGGTAAAGTAGTCTGTGACCTAAAGAATAATGCAATAATTCCTTCTCCAATGGATCCCTGTCATAGTAAATCACACTACTTTTGAAACTATTGAAATCAAAGGTTTCTTCTACAGTTAGTCAGTGTGTGGTTAAAAGGCCTAACTTGTGGTTTGAACATTCAGTTTCTCTCCTTTCCCTAGCCAGCTTGGGAGATGTGGATTGCTTCCACTTTCTGTCCATGGAATATGGTTCTCTGGTTATACTAATGGTCACATGAAAAAAATCTGACATCTTTTTCTTGTTCCTTGAAGTGTTATTCAAAATAATCAATGTAGTATAGAACCAAATAATGTGCTTAACAACAGATGAATGGAGAAAAAATATGCTATATACTCATAGAATATTATTTTGACATAAAAACAATAAAATCTTATAATTTTGGCCACATATTTGAAACCAGAGCACATTATGTTACATAAAATATGCCAGATACAGAGCTATAAATACTGTATTTTCCTTTCAATATGATAGTTTAAATGTGTCTATTCATAGAAATATAGTAATTTTTATAAATCAATAAATGATATATGAGTTATGGTAAGTATGGATAGCATTCCCAAATACCATGATTTAGGATGAACATAGTCCTGTGATTGTCAGTACAATGGAGGCGTGATATTCATAATGATTTAATATATTTATAAAGAACCACAAGAATATAATAATTTTCAGTAAAAAGAAATATTAAACATTTAATGTGAAAAGATTACTCTTATTTTATATTTGTATTCTAGATACATACATTCAATTTATTGAGCACTTTACCATATGTGCGTGTGTGTCTATGTGTGTGTGTTTGTATATATCTATCTATATCTATACCTATATCTATACCTATATCTATATCTATATACAACTTTTATATGTCAGTTGACAAAATAGCCAATATAGTTTTAAAACTCATCATTAAAAAAACAGGATTTTTAATCCAAATAAATATAAAACTGTTTTTGTAGTCATTAGAACTTTAAATTTTTAAACTTTTAAATTTTTTCCTTTTACTTTATTTTATGAAGTTAATTATTGGACAATGTCATCTATATATCTCTTTATATAGACAATATGTCTATAGAGGATTCTGCTTCATTTCTTCATCCATCCTCTATTATCTGCTTTCAAGCTCTAACAACATCCTTCTTCCTCATGTTTCTCTTTCCAAGATGCATTACTTTGGGTTTTGATTATTAGGGATATCTGTATGACAGTTAAATTAGAACTGTCCATTGGAGTCTGGTGGGTTCCTGGCAGAAAAATGACTAAAGCCACTGACTCCTTGCTTTTCTCTACTTTTGACATGACAATTTTAAAATGTTTTCAAGTGTTAACAGGGAATAATGGTGCAGAAAAGTTGAATTGGGATGGGATTGGGAGGGCAGCGCAGAGGAGGGAATGAGGAGAGAATAAGTGATACTAAAAGTCTTATGAAATAGTTTGTACACACTGGATAACAATCCGTCTGAAATATGTACATATGGATATATAAAAGTGTTTTAATGGAGTTATCCTGTTGTATTAGAGGAGTAGAAATAATCCTACTAGACACCACAGGCTAACAATTAAAAATTCAAGTCCCAGGAATAGATTTCCTCCTTTGGATTCATTGGAAGGTGAGTTAACCCTAAACATTACAGGCTATATCCAGTGTTAATAGTTCCCTTCAGAACTTGATATTAAGACATGATTGCTCAAGATCTCACATACCTGAATCACAGAATACAGGAAATCAAACTGATACTCACCTGGAAACTTCTGTCCCTGCTGGATTTCATATTGCTAGAAGGTTCTGTGAGTGTACCTGTCCCAATTAGAGTTAGTATGGCAATGGTGAGACACCTCCACCAAAAGCAATGGAAAGGAAAGTTTTACTTTGGCTTACATTTCCATATCATAGTTCTTCATTGAAGGAAGTCAGGGCAGGAACTCAAAACAGGAAACCCCCAGGCAGAAGCTGATACAGAAGCCCAGGGAGGAGTGTTGCTTCCTGGCTTACTCTCTATGGCTTGCTCAGTCAGCTTTCTTATAGAACCTAGGATCATCAGCCCAGGGATGGTACCACCCACAATGGGCTGGGCCGTCCCTCATCAATTTGGAAAGTTGCCTACAGCTGGGTCTTATGGAGGCATTCTCTCCATTGAGCTTTCATTCTTTCAGATGACTCTAGCTAAGTCAAGTTCATAAATTGCTAAAAGACAAATATTATATTTGTTTTTCTCCTTATGTACAAGGTTCTTCACATAATAAATATGCAATACATATTCCAAAGTGAGAACCTCCTAAGTACATTTAATACTCAATAATCGTCAACTTAATTTTATAATAAATTTTACTCATATTACTATCTTTGCTTTCATCAACTGGAAAGCAAATTAAATATCACTGAAATTATAATTGAATGTTATATATGAAGAGTTCTGTTCTGCAAAAGATAATTTAAAATATTCATTTAGCTCTAAAATATGAAGAGAAATTAAAGAGGAACAAGGAAGACAGATTATTTGTTTTTAAAGGACTTGCCAGAAACCAAAAATCCAAATTCATAAAAGAAATTCTTCCAACATATATCTTTCAAGCATCAATTATATTTAATTTTAACTTTTCATTGTATAATACTTTCAGATTTACAAAATTTCCAAACTACTACAAAAATCCCTATATGCCCTCCAACAAACTTCTCACAGTTTAACATCTTACATAGTAACAGTATACTTTTCAAAATTCGTATAGTAATTTTGAAACAATTTTTTAATCTACAGAATGCATTAAATTATTGCCAATTAGAACCAATTATATTCTTAAGAATCCCACATATTTGGTTGTCATTTCTTCTTAGTTTTCTCCAATATGAGTTAAGTCTTTTATTTCTCTCCTTGTTTCATGGCAATACTAGTTTGGCATGGATGCCATGTTAAAGGACCACAGCTTATATATTAAAAACAATCAACAACAACAAAAAGCATTTCCTGACAGTTAAGGAGCATAGAACCTTGGTATAGAGGTATCTGACATTTTGATTGTTTCTTAAACTCTTATCATATAAATGGTCATTTTTTTCTTGCCATAGAAGACTGTCACCACCTCCTTTCCTCTGTGCCCTATTCATGTCTTTATCTTCACGTTTTATAAAGATGTGAGTCATATCGGGTTTAGGCTACTTATATGATCATATTTTATTCTAGTAACCTACATAAAGGTTATTTATTAGTGGCATATTGAAATCATACTCTAAGTTACTAGAGGACAGAATTTCAAACATAAATTGAATGGTAACACGCAATTCAGCCTGTGACAAGAGTCATGGCATGCTTCTTGTTTTGTTTTATTTTTTACCACTAATTAATTAGTTAATTTACTTTACATCCTAATTGCAGCTTCCACTCCCTCTTCTCTCAGTCCTTACATCTTATCTCTCCCCACCTCCCCTCCCCTCCCCCAATCCTCACTTTCTCCTCAGAGAAGGGTAAGCCTTCCACGAATATCAAACCCTCTTTGCATATCAAGTGTCAGAAGGACTAGGCTGATCTCTATTGAGGCTAGAATAGACAGCCTTAATTAGAAGAAAGGGATCCAAGTCAGGGAACATAGTCAGTGAGAGCCCCTGTGCCTACTGTTAGGGGTACCACATGAACACCAAACTGTATATCTGTTACATATTTGTAGAATGTCTAGCTCCATCCCATGCATGCTCTCTTGTGGGTGGTTCAGCCTCTGTGAGATGCTATGGTTCTAGGTTAGTTGATATTGAGGTCTCTTTGTGTTGTCTTTGTGTTGCTCCCTAAATTCTGTACCCTTCTATAAGACTCCCTGAGCTTTTCCTGTTGTTTTGCTGTGGGTCTCTGAATGTGTTTCTAGCTCCTAAGTGAAGCCTCTCAGAAGACAGTTATGCTAGCATTCTGTCTCTAAGTATAGCAAAATATTATCAGTAATGTTAGGGGTAGGCTCTCTCTCATGGCATGGGTCTCAATTTGGGCGACTCATTAGCCATTCTCTCAATTTTGCTCCAGCTTTATCACTGCTCATCTTGTAGGCAGGACTATTTGTGGTTCTAAGGTTTTGTGGCTGACATGGTGTTCCTTCCCTTTCTTCCACTAGAAGTCTTTCATGATTGTATGAGGCAGCCATTTTGGTTTCCAAATCCCCTATTGGTATGTTTCCACTATCCTATTGCATGCTCATCCCAGATACTCCCACCGCCTGATTCCTTTTCTTTTTTTCAAATCTCCCTGTCTCTGTCCTTTAACACTTGATCAGTACTGAACCATTTAAAGATTGATTAACCTGTCTGTTTCTATGTCGATATCATTCAGTTCTTATTACTATTGCCATGTAGTAATATATAGTAAATAATGTAGCTTGAAATCAGAAATTGTCATACCTTAATTTTTTTGTTTTTTTATTGTACAGGATTATTTTAGCTGTCCTGAGATTTTTGTTTGTTTGTTTTTCATCTGAGGTTAAGAAATGCTCTTTCAAGGTCTGTAATGAACTGTGTTGGAATTTTAATGGGAATTGCATTGAATCTGTAGATTACTTTTGGTAAAATGGCTATTTTCACTATGTTAATCCTACCTATCCACAAGCATGGGAGATATTTTCATCTTCTGATATGTTCTTCATTTTCTTTTTCCAGGGCTTTGAAGTGTTTGTCATACAGATCTTTCATTTGGTTGGTTAGAGTTATACCAAAATAGTTTATATCATTCATAACTATTGTAAAAGGTATTGTTTTACTAACTTCTTTCTCTGCCTGTTTATCATTTGTACAAAGGAGGGCTACTAATCCTTTGAGTTAATTTTGTATCCAGCTATTTTCTTTTTTTCCTTTGCAGAACTGTATGTTTTTATTATTATTATTATTATTATTATTATTATTATTATATTGTATTTATTTACATTTAAAATGTTATCCCTTTTTCCAGTTTCCCCTCTGCAAAGTCCATATCTCATCCCCCCCTTACCCTTTCTTAATGTGCTTATCAGTTGTAGGATTTCTCACATAGTACTTAGGGGGTCATTATGTATACTATCATATCACATGCAAATAGTGAGACTTTGACATCATTCCAAATTGTATCCCTTTAATCTTCTTTTGTTGTTTTATTGTTCTGGCTAGAACTTCAAGTACTATATGGCATAGACAGGAAGAGAGTGGACACCCTTGTCTTGTCCCTGATTTTAGTAGGATTCCTTTAAGTTTCCCTCCATTTAATTTGATGTTGGCCCTTGCTGCATATTGCCTTTATTTTGTTTAAGTATGTGTCTTGAAATACTTACTTTTCAAAATCTTTTATCAGGAAATGGTGTTGAATTTTGTTAAAGGCTTTTTAGGCATTCAATGTGATGATCATATAGTATTTTTTTCTTCACTGTGTTTATATGGCGGATTACTTTGATAGATTTTCATGTGTTGAGGTTTCCCTGCATCCCTGGAAAGAAGCCTACTTGATCACGGTGGATGATGTTTTTAATGTATTCTTAGATATAATTTGAAGTGTTTTATTGAGTATTTTCATATCAATGTTCATAATGGGTATTGTTTTGAAATTCTGTTAAGTCTTTGTCAAGTTTAGGTATTAGGGAGATTATGGTCTCATACAATGAGTTTGGAAATGTTCCTTCTGTTTCTACTTTGTGAAATATTTTGAGGAAAATTGGTGTTAACTCTTCTTTAACAGTCTGATAGAATTCTGTGCTATAACCATCTCGCCCTGGGCTTTTATTTTGGTTTGGAGAATTTTAATGACTGCTTCTATAGCCTTACAGGTCACAGGATTATTTAAATAGTTTATCTGATCTTCATTTAACTTACATAAGTGATAACTATCTAGACAATTGTCCATTTCATTTAGATTTTCCAATTTTGTGGATGAAAAGCTTTTGATGTAATAGCTAATGATTCTTTGTATTTCCTCAGTGCTTGTTGTTATGACTCCCTACATTTATGATTTGGTTAATTTGCATAGCCTCTCTCTGGCTTTTAGTTAGTTTGGCTAAGGGTTTGTGTTATCTTATTGATTTTCTCAAAGAACCAGCTCCTGGTTTTTTTTTGATTCTTTGTATAGTTCTTTCTGTTTCTACTTGGTTGATTTCAGCCCTGAGTTTGATGATTTCCTGCCATACCCCTCTTGGGTATGTTTGCTGCTTTTTGTTCTAGAGCTCTCTGGTAGGCTGTTAAGTTGGTAGTATGAGATCTCTCTGATTTCTTTTTGAAGCACTTAGTGCTAGGATCTTTCCTAATTGTACTCCTTTCAAGTTTGGGTATGTTGTGTATTCATTTTCGATGAATTCTAGAAAGTCTTTAATTTCCTTATTTCTTCCTTGATCCAGTAGTCATTGTTTAGCGAATTGTTCAGCTTCCATAAATTTTCACAGTTGCTGTTGTTTCTCTTGCTGTTGAAGTCCAGCTATAATCCAAGTTGTTATGACAATACACAAAGATTATTTCAATGTTTTTTGTGTCTGTTGAGACTTTCTTTGTGACCAAGTATATGGCCAATTTTGGAGAAGGTTTCTTGAGGTGCTAAGAAGAAGTTATACTGTTTTGTGTTTGAGTGGAATATTGTGCAGATATTTCTTAGGTTCCTTTGATTTATAATGTCCCTCACTTTTATTATTTCTGTTTAGTTTTTTCTTTTTCTTTTCTTTTTGTTTCTTTTTTTTATGACATATCCATTGAGGAGAGTGGGGTGTTAAAATCTCCCACTATCAGTGTATGAGATTCAATGTGTGACTTAAGCTTTAGTAATATTTCTTTTACAGATGTGGGTACCCTTGCATTTGGGGCATAGATATTCAAAATTGAGAAGTCACCTTTGTGGATTTTTTTTTGTGGCAAGAATGAATCCTTGCCAAAAGAAGAATCCTTCTTTTTCTCTTTTGATTATATTTTGTTGAAACTCTATCTTCTCTAATATTAGAATGGCTACCTCGGCTTGCTTCTTATGTCCATTTGCTTGAGAAATCATTTTCCAGTCCTTTACTCTGAGGTAATATCTATCTTTTTACTGAGGTGTGTTTCTTATATCATGTGGCTATCTTTAGCCTGTTTCTTGAGTGAGGGATTTTACTCTCTGGTTCCTAGTCTTTGGGGTCTGTTGATAGAGCAAATGGCTTATGGCCTAGTTTCTGAGTGGAGACAAAATGGAATGAATAGGCCTTTTTATCTCTTGAATCTGTAGTTTCTGTTCTCTTTCCTACCTTTTCCAATTCCAGGATTCCCTGCTTGTGTTTTCTTTATTGCTTCAATTTCCATTTTCAGGTCTTGAACAGTTTATTTATTTCCTTCACCCATTTGATTATATTTTCCCACATTTCTTTAAGGGGATTATTCGTTTCCTAATTAAAGCCTTCTGTCATCTTCATAAGATTGGATTTAAATTCATTTTCCTCTGCTACAGCTGTGTTAGGATATCCAGGGCTTACTCTAGTAGGATAGATTGGCTCCAGTGGTGCCATATTGCCCTGCCCCTTGTTAGTTGTGTTCTTATGCTAGTCTTTTGCCATGTGGATTGTCCTTGGAGCTGGGAATACAGGCAGAGTTGTGGCCTGCAAAATAGAATACGTGGGACAGGGTGCATTTGCTGCTGCTGGGTGTACCTTAAAGAAAATTGGCAAGCAAAGGGCCTTTTATGAAGTTCTACCTTTTTTCTCTGGTGCTGTTGAGTTTCTCTGAATGCAGGAAAAACCATGTGCTGGAAAATGGAGCTCAAGAATCAGGATGTAGCTCACCACAGATGGGTGTTCTACCAGGGGATCAGGAAGCAGAAGATTGGGCAAAGTATCTTGTCTCACCTGGTTGTCCCTGGTAATGGCAGATCTCTGGGAATTCAGGAAAATCTGCGGGACCTTAAATGGTATGCAAGGTTCAGGATATATCTTGCAGCTTCTGAGTATACCCCAGATGGACCAGGCTAGCCAAGGTATTGGAAATGGGGGTTTTCACCTGGATGTCCCTTGTGTTTGTTGTTAAGGCTTAGGTAAAATGTTAAGGCCTAGGTAACTGTCACTTGTCTAAACTGCCATTTTGTGCTATTACTAATGCCGTAGGGAAACTTTCTCATATGCTGTTACTAGGATGTTCTGTGCTCTGTTGTTCTTGGAAATCAGTCACAACCAAAGTCATTTAAAACTGTTTTTTATAGTTAGCCACAATAAGCATGGACCTGAACCAACCATGTAGCAGTACTTCTTACAACTGAGTATAAGTTTTTTAATATTTGCCTTTATAAACTGCCCCTGGGATAAAGTTCAACATAAGAGAGACATTGGCAGCTATTTAGAATAAGACTTCCATTTTGAGTAAGATTCAAAAAGAGTTTAAGATCCCAAGAACTTCCTGGAAATTGACATCCTACTTGGCAGAAAGAGATATGTAATTGGGTCATTGACAACCTTGTTGGCAAATTAAGAAATGAATACTAAATAAGGTAAGTCCTCTGACAGAGTTGATAGCCCAGGCACTAGGAGCAGGATAAGTACACAACAAAGACATGTTCCAAAGAAAATCCACTATCTCTAAATCCTAATTGGTGGAATAATTTGTCACAGACATTTGTGGATTTTAGACTTAACAGCCAGCCTTGTAGAATCTTAACACAGTGTAACAGTTCAGGTCCCAAATCTTTATTGTGGCCCTCAAGGATCAGTCCTGGGGCATGTGCTCAATAAACTATCCTTGCTTGTCTGATTGAGATTAGTATCTGTGTGGTTTGTGAGGTGACTCCTGGACCCCAATATTGGTTTTGATTTATAATGCACACAAGTTAGTTTTTATGTTTTCCATGATTTTCCATGATGATATACGTGTTAGAAATGCCATAACAATTAAGACTGTGTTGTTATTATTATACTAATAGGTGGGTGTTCCTGTGTGTGTTTGGGGGGGGGGTGGAGAGGTTATTTTCTGTTGTTGCAATAAAAATATTGATAAAACTAACTTGAAAAAGGAAAATAATTTTATTGCATTGCATTTCTAGGTCACAGTACATCAACCTAGATGTTCTTCAACAGAAGAATGGAATGCCAAGTCTAGCATGACCTTGGTAGGGACAGAATGACATGGCTCTTGCCCCTGAGACAGGGTGAGCAGGCAAGGGCCTCCAGAGTGTCAAGGGTTGCTGTGAGCACAAAGCTTATTTGTATAATAATGTATATATTTTCACATTCCTCTGAGGAATGTCCTCCCTTTTAATGTTAATGACGCTATGATAATCAAAACCAGCATGAGTCCAAGAGTCAAGGGTATGTCCATCTTTAGCAAAATGGTAAACTCTGGGACCTTCTGGACAGCCTTTAAGGCTGTGGAAAATAACTCTGAAAACATGAGTTTGAAAATATATAATTTATTCACTATGTAATATGAATTGTACGTGCTTCACAGATCTAAAGGAACAGAGGCAGCTACACTATGAGCCAGCTTATCACAAAGATACAAACACAGGAAGATATAAATACATGTAAATTCCTAAGTTCAAGATCAGCCTGGGACACAAGGAATCTAGGCCCAGATGTGGTAGAAATGGTAATTTCAGGACTTTGTCCCACCCAGCTATCTTATTGTCTATTCTTAACAGAAGCTGGCAGTTCTCTGAATTTTTTTGATTGTTAAAAGAAAATATGTCCTTGCTGTCTTCTAATGATTAAGCAGCTAGGTTCACAAGATATTGATTCATAGGATAATCAAAAGGAAATTTGAAGAAAATGAGTAGGTTGATGTGTAAAATACAACACTTGGCTTAAGAACTGCAAGAGGTGAGCTTTACAGAGATTGATTGATTGATTGATTGATTGATTTTAGAATCGCTAGAGAGAACTGTTTAGAGAACTGTCTGCAGCAGAGAATAACAAAAGAAAGCTGTCTAGAGAAAGATTCTGGAGATCTGGAAAACTGTCTTAAGCAAAGCATAGGCTGCCAGCTTGAGCCCATGATTTGACTTTGAGTTTTTTGTTTTCAGAGCTCCCAGACACCCCTTCTCTCAGAACACCTCTTCAAGCTGAGGTTGGTCCCAGGCAAGGGATAAAGAAAATGTGGTACATTTGAAGAAATGGAGTATTACTTATGTAAGTAAACAAAATAACCAATAAAAATGAAAAAAGAAAAAAATCAATGGCATTATGGAATTTGCAGGCAAATGTATGGAACTGGAAAAGATCATACTGAGGACAATACAGAAAGACAAACATAGCATGTACTTTCTTATAAGTTGACATTAATTATAAAGTGCAGGATAACTGTGTCTGCTTATTTTTTTTAAAAAAATAAAAGAGTAAGGTCTTTCACATGTAGTAGAGAATTTTATAGAGTCTGAGCAGTTCATTGTTTCTATTAAGCAAGAGTCCAGTTCTCTCCATAATAGCTAGAATCTTAAGAATCTCTAAAGATTGACCACTTTAAATAAGAATTATGCTACACTACAATTTCCCAATATTTCATTAATGGAAAATGAAATAATACAGGATATAATCTTTTAAACTAAATTTATTAAACAAAGTGTTTTATTTTTCAAAACACTCTAAATATCCAAGTCTCTAGTCATCAAAGTACTTTCAAGTATTATATTTCCCACAGTGGGAGTTTTCTGTCTCATCTAAAACAGACTTATTATTATGTGCACAACACAGAGAGAATTTAAGGATTTTAAAGAAGGAGGAACAATAAAACACCGGGGTCTTATTATTGACTTTGTCACCTGCAGGATTGTCTACATTTTTCTGAGAACTAATCCCCAGTTCCCTTCTCAGCTCTTTTTACAAGGCATGTTGAGTTCTGCATTACCACAACAAAAGAAAACCTTGGGAAGAAAAAAATCAGACAGGAAAATGTTTATAAAAAAAGAAAACAAACAAACAAAAAACAAAACCACCTCCCTTTTCTTATTTGTGGCTTTCTGATTATATAATCTTCGTTTAGTGATCATATTATCATCCATTAGTTTCTTGATGAATCAAACGTGATACTCATAATCACTTCCAGAAGTGCCTTGATAGTTGTCAGGAAAGTATTTGAAAGCTATTCAAATAAAGACAGATTACTTGGATAGGAAAGACAATCTGGCTTTCAGTACCAGCATCTGGCCTCTTACTAATATCTTTATCTCCCTGAAAATCTCAAGAAGATTAAAGTTTTCCTGAAGTGGAGTATCAGGTGTTTATTTTGTAGCCTTGCCCAAATTCCAGCCCTTTACTCTCTCAGTGCACACTAATATAAAAAGTGTTTTCTGTATTTAATTAAGCTCATTGGACATTCTCACAAATAGATGGGATGGCAGATGACTGCAACCTTCTAGGTTTCTATTAAATTTAATCAATATCTGTTTTCTTAAAAAAACAAAACACTTCATTTTCCATAACATCCTGATATGTGGTCTCCACACAGACTAACCAGTTTCTCTGATGCTTTAATTTATCTGTACTTTTCCAAGGAGATTTCCAAGGGACACCATTATGATTCACCTTCATCCAGCTGCTGCACAACATACTATAATATTATGGGTCTTAAGGTACTTGAAATGGATATTTTACTTTTAAAAGTTTGTTGGATTCTTATTTTTCTCTATTTGATTTTTTCCCTGTCTTTAGCATATTCCCCAAGATGATTTCCTGAACATTACGTTTACAAGTAAGGGGAGGTACACACTAAAATCTTTGCAATATTGAAGTTTGATTAGATTTTAAACTTCCCATTTTACTTGTCTCTTTACTACTCTGTGTACATCCTTGCATCATTATCTTCCTCATTCAAGAAAATTAGCTTAATATAAGCACACCTCTATAATAACTGACTTGGTTTTTCCTAACTTTCTATATGCTTCAGTCATTCTGTAGCTGAATCAACAGAATATAGGCAAAGAGAATAAAAAAGTACACTATAACTTTTTGTAGGCATTCATGTGTACTAGAACATATTACTTAAACTACAGCAAATTCTAGTTTGACTGTGTAATTCCAATTTGGATCATTTAGAATACTTAGTAATATACTTATCTATTCCTCAAAAATGTGTGAATATTATGAATAGTCATTGATACAGTACAGGTTGACAAATTAAGGATTTAAAAATAATACACAAAAAATTTAGATTGTATTTAGAAGGACTGATAGCTTCTAATTAAATGGTCTCTTTTCTGTCAGCCAGTAAAAAGGGATTAGTAAGTAACCAACAATAAAATGGTGCAGGTTCCTGAAATAATGGTGGCAAACATGGGAAACCCTTGGTCAGAAGTAATAAGCCAGGTGGAAAAGATATATGAGGCTATGGATCTACACTGTGAAGATAATTTTGATTATCATTCCATTCCTGTTTTGCCAAATGAAGGGCTTGATACCAACACCCCCTAAGAATAGTTAATTTCTCTTATGGAAAATATGGCAGGCATTCTTTATCCTAGATCTTCCTCACAATTAGACACTTCTATAGTGAATTCTTTTGGTTAGATGAAGTTTGCCTCACAATGTTTGGAAAAGTTCACAATATTTCTTTTTATAATTATTTGTTTATTTGTATATGTGTGTCATGGGTGGAATATGCTTTGCCCAGCACATGGCAAGGGCAGACAACAACCTGCAGAAGTCTGACTAGATTTTTGCTCTCTACCTTGTTGCTTCTGGGGACTGAACTCAAGTCATCAGCTTTGACTACAAGTATTTTTACCCACTGGGCCATCTTGACATCCCACTATGAAGAACATTAACTGTCGTATATTTCTCATTCAAGCACAACAAAGAACAATTAATAAGATATTTTGCTTCTCTTGTTGGTACTTTAATACTATCAAGTACATTTTAAGGCAAAGCAAACTATTAAGATTTTGTAGTTACCTGTGTACTTAGTGCCATATGGTTGCTGCATTGTCGAGCAGGAAGGATATATGAAAAAATATTGTATTGTTTTGTGTAATACAATATCTTTCATGAAGAAAAATATATTTAAAGACTCAATAATTAATTTCAAGTGGACAACAAAGAATGGATAATATTTCTGTAGATAGAAACAAAGCAAAAAAATAAAATAAAATCACTTACAATAGAATGAAGAAATATTTGCATCTCAATGAAATTATGTGGTTCTATAAGAAATGTTGTTACATTAGGTATACTTTCTTGGCCTTGCAAAACATACCGCTATTAATTATATAATATATATAGCAATATTAAGATCATTTACTTTATGATAATATACATTAGATTCACTTCTCTGCTTCTTCTTCACTCTTTCCTTATATAACACCCATATTTGCTGGGCAGTGGTGGCGCACCCCTTTAATCCCAGCACTCGGGAAGCAGAGACAGGCAGATTTCTGAGTTCGAGGCTAGCCTGGTCTACAGAGTGAGTTCCAGGACAGCCAGGGCTACACAGAGAAACCCTGTCTCAAAAAACAAAAACAAAAAAAAACCCAAACAAACAAACAAACAAACAAAACCCACCTATATTTACCCATTTTTGTCTCTTCCCCCCTCAGACGAATAGCTGATTATAAAACCATGAGGCTAATAATGAAGGAAACAAAAATAATAGTGTATATATAAGGATATGCTTGAAGAAATAAATTACATTGTCAGGCGCCAAACCCATGAAATTACCCACTGTTCTGTGAAGCTTAGTCAGTTAAGGTGCAAGGTTAGAAAGGACAGGGCGTTTGTGGTCTTGGGTCCCAGGAATGCTCAAGTCCCAGGAATTGAAAGAATGTCTGGTATTTTCTGAAAACTGGTTACTGTAGTGGGTTGGCCTTGGGCCATGTGTAACCTTCTCGCTTGCCTTTTTAAGCTGCTGTCCTGAAATAAACCTCAAGAGTTTGATCAGAATATATATAGACTTGTTCTCCGTCTTCGCATCTCCTGTCCCCCATTCTTTTGCCCTTCCTCAGGTTCCAGCTGAACCCCTCTACCCAGGCCAGGGCATTACATGAGACCCAAAGATCTGGAGCAGCAAAATCTATAAGAATTTAGGTCTGTGGAAGATGATAATTGTCTCCTTTTTCTAAGGACTGACTGAAGTCTTGAAAGAGAATAACAAATCAAGTGCTACTACAGCTGTTATTCCAGGATTCCAATTAATAAAATGCTCCCTGTCTTTTTCTTCCCATAATACTTGATTGAAGCTTTTTCTTTTGTTCTGTAGATCAGTTTTACTCATGCCTCAATACAATATTCGTGGGGGTTATTTTCTTAAGAGTCACTGTTATTTAACAGTTTGACCCTCTCCATTTCATAAGAGTCATCAATAAAATGAGTTTGAAAGCCCAAAGGGGAGCCAAGGTACAAAGAAATTCTGGGATCAGTTCCTTCAAGCAAAATACCCTACAGTAGAAAAAATTTGCTCAATTTTAAAGATTTTTTTTTCTTTCCAATGTAGTTACACATTTTATCTTTCTCAATACATTCAATTAGTCTCTCTCTCTCTTTCTCTCTCTCTCTTTCTCTCTCTCTCTCTCTCTCTCTCTCTCTCTCTCATTTTCTCTGTGTATGTGTGTGTGTATGTGTCTAACTTTCTGTGGGTTTGTGGGAGCTAAAGAAAGAAAAATAGACAGAGAAAGGTAGAGACCATGACAGAGAGGTACATACAATCAAAATAATATGGAAAGGATTTGGGAGGGCAATTAAGACTGATGGTAACGAGAACAATCAACCAAGCTTACAAATAGCATTCATTTGATAAAGATCTTTTAAAAACATAAGATTAAAATAGGCCAAAGTTACTGTGATACTATTTGTGAAGATCACAGCGGTTGAGAGTATATAAGAACTCTGTTGATGTGATAGAATTTATAAATATCAACTGTTCTCCCATTCTCTACTACAGAACTTAGATTTTCATATTTAGTTATGTACTTAATCTGATTATGAAATACATATAAATTACCTCTCTCTCTCTCTCACTCTCGCTCTCGCTCTCTATGTATGTATGTGTGTGTATGTATATATATATATATACCCACAAAATAACTAAATGACAAGATCTTTCCCAATCTTCAATAGATTTTAAAATCTATGATATGAAATGATTACTAGCATTTTAAAAATCAGAGAAATGTTCATATATAATTAATAATAGATGAGTTCTTTCAATCTTCTAAGTACCATTTTGTCTTATAGTTCCTCTCCTGAGGTCTTTTCCTTACCAGCTCTTTGTACTGCACTATTCAATTTTGATTATCCTCAGAACCATAATCATCACATTCTCAATAACAATCAGAATTATTTAAATTTATATTCAACCTAAATTCATGACACATTTATGCCTTTGAGCCGTAGGTATATTTTGATGCTTCCCTAACTCCTTTTATTTTCCCTTCTTTATGGATCTCTGCTTTCCATAGATGTGATGACATTAAATATCTCAAACTTTTATGTTTAATGGTAGTAACATTGCAGCATTGGAAATGATTGGAAGATGTAGTAAGTGTCTTGTAGAAATGAGAATTCCAGAGTTACATATCAAGCTACTAAGTTTAAGACTTTGTTTTGTCATAGGTATTTTGGTCTTAATTTCTTAATGTCTAAAATGAAGACAGATATATAGTATGTAAAGACTTAGTGAGTAATTGCCGTGTACATGCCTACAAAAATTTAAATTCTATCACACTATTCAGCATAGATAAAAAAGGGGAAAAGGAGTCCTCACAGGAAATTTTATGTGTGTGATATAAATACCATTATTGTGTTTTACTATTAGCTTTAGATTATATGTAGAACTATGTAACTAAAATTTTTGAAAAATTATTCACTAGCAATTTACAACATTCAAAGTACCATTTGCTTGTTATGTGACTATGGATACAATACTAGTACAATCTTCATGGTGTTGCTGTGATAATTAGATAATTCATTGGAAACACTCATCTCTACAAGTGTACCTATTAAATGTTTGATTTAATGAACTCTACCTGGACCATTGTGTCTCCTGAGTCTAAATTTTGTTAGTCTACACTATAAATTTGGCATTGATGTGTAATTTGTTAGTCTACACTATAAATTTGGCATAATCATGTGAGCCAATTTTCTAAAAGACAACTACTTCTATAAACATATACACCATATTATTTCTGTTTCTCTGAATAACTATGGCCAAAGCAGTATCACAACCTCACAATTTATTATAACTATGACATTCTGAAAACTGCTCAACTACTCTGAGCTTCATTTAGTCACTTATCAAATGGGAATAGCAAAACCCACTACACTCACTGGTTGGAAGAAACAAATGAATTAATATCAATAAGATGCCTTAGCAGAATATGTCATTGTTAAATCCTCATAAAACGAGCTTCAGGAGTAGCCACAAGGAGACACATAATATTACAATACCTTGATTAAAGTATGCTTATTTTTACCTTTTTATTGTGATTGTTTTTGTTTTTCTCAAGAACCCAGAAATCCCAAGGTCTGAACATATATATCTCTGTGTGTGTGTGTGTGTGTGTGTGTGTGTGTGTGTGTGTTTCTGTGTGTATATGAATGGCATAGTGGATTGAAAAAGACAAAGTATTGGGAATATATTGTATTTTCTACTGTGTCATTGTCCAGTAAATTTATCAAAAGTAGCAAATTTTTGTCATATGTCGATGATGTAACCTGTAGACACAATTCCTTTAAGATATTGGAACCAGTAGATAGTTACAGGCCCACACACCTAGCTGAAGCTTCCTAATCCACCAGAGGTCAGGCCAGTTGCCTTGAAACATGCCCCGCAGAGTTCATGCCTAACCAGTATATAAACCCCCAAAGCCCTCTTCTTCTCATCACTACATACCACCCCACACCTCAGGCAGAAGGACTTTACCTCATCAAAGGCCAGGCAGAAACCTAGTACAATGGAAACCTCAAAGAATCTATGAGGGTGATACTCCTAGTATTGGAAGGACATGGAGCCTAAACTGGCTATCCTCTGTAACAAGGCAAAGCCTCACCTCAAGTGGGAGAATTGGGACACAAACACAGTCAGAGAAACTCTGATCTACAGTTGGCCAAGGCAACAGAGTATTCTGGGACTGGAGCCTAACATAATTGTCATTAGAGGGACTAAAGAGACTTCATCCAGCTACTGGTGGAAGAAGAGGCAGTGTCCCACAGCCAAATATTAAGAGGAGGTTGAGGAGTCCTGATGAAGAGAGGGGAGAAGGGTTGGAGAATAGAGAGGCATCAAGGACACCAGGGTAACAAGGCCCACAGATTAAACTGACAGAGACCCAAGTGGGCTCAAAGCGATCAAGGAGAATATATGGGTCTGACCTAGGTCCTCTGCATAAATGTATGGTTGTGTAGCTCAAGGTTCTTCTTGTTGGATTCCTAACTGGGAGTGGAAATGTCTCTGACTCTTTTGCCTGCTTTTGGGACAGTTTTTTTCCTGCTAATTGGCTTTTTCCTTCCTTTATATGATGGTATGTGACTATCTTATTTTAGCTTGTCATGCTGCATTTGGTTTATGTCCTTGTATGGCCTGCTCATTTCTGAGGGGGGGGTGAATGAATGTAGATCCTGTAAAAAGGAAAATGGGGGTTGTTAGACTCGGGGAGGGAAGGGAGGGAAGTCAGCTGGTGGGATATAATTTATGAGAAAAAATAATGAGGAAATAGTATATTTGACTCGTAAGAAGTCATTGGCTCAAAAGAAGCCATTGCTACTTTGTTCTGGACAATTTTAGGACAATTTTTTGTGTCCTAATTAGGAATAGCATTGTTATTTTCTTATGGTCTTATGATATACTTCTCCAAATATATAACTACTTTAAAAATATTAAATGAATTGCTAAGAACCACTTATTTCACTGCTCTAATTCACTACAAATTGTGTTATATTTTTTTCCATGCACAATCCCAGTTCATCCTCAGAGGAGGCCCATAAAGTAGGTTCAATTTTTAGTCTAAATTTACAAGACTGGAAACAGGGATTTTAAAGCTTACATACTTTGTTCACGCATACAAGTTACAAAGCACTGTTCTAATCCAATAGATCATAAGCAGTAATGCAATCAAAGTCATATAAAGTGTCCTTCATAGCTTTACTAATCCCTAAAGATTTCAATTAAATACATAATAACGTGAAATCAAAACCAAACTTCAAAATTTTTAAATGTAAGCCACTTTTGCATATCAGTTATTTTCAAAAATAAAAATACTCAATAACATAAATATTATATATATATATACACATATGCAAATACACATCTAAAAGTAAGCATTTTACAAAGTATTTCCAGAAAATATTTGGCTATTTTTCTAGTTCTTTACTTACTGTATTAGGCATCACTAACTGCTGCCTTAACATTTGATTTAATAATCTCTTGGTCATCAATTGTAATTTGAAAGTTCTTGTTCTGTGCCATGCTTTATAATTTTCCTACTTACACCTATTACATATTCTATTTAAAAAGAAATTTCCATATTGAAAAAAATTTCTCTCTAGTATTTTGAGAAAATTTCACATTGTACACCCTACAGGTTTGGAACTGTAGACAATACTCCTGTCTCAGTCTGCCAGGTGAAGGAAATTTGGTTTTGAGCAATGAAAGAGCATTTCCCTTCATTTTTCTTCTCTTGGGAATTATCCAACCTATTGCAGATACACACAAAACCACTGTTCACAAATGAAACAGTAGGTTGGCTAAAGGAAGAACATATTACATTTTTAATGTTCTTTGTACTGTGTGTGTCAATTAAAAGAAACACGGTTTAATTTCAATGGAGCAATACAAATCTCTAAGTGCTGGCAACAGATAGTAAAGAGAGCAGTGACTATTAAGTAAGACTAATTTATGTGTCAAACATCATTAATTAGCATGAAATTTCCTTTTTTCTGCTTTGAACTTTTTCCCATATTTTGACCTAAATTCAAAACTCATGGTAGTAGTATTACTTAATAACTATATAAATTGTAGAGCATAAGAAATAAGTCCTGAACATGACATGGCTTGTGCACATATAAATTCAAAGCAGCTTTTCTTACCTGTAGCAAACCTATACTAGATCACATCTAGCATGGTTATGAGAGGGAATTCCAAGGCTATACCTTTGGTGAAGCTGTTGAAACCTCAAAGATAATGGAGATTAGAGAATCACTTTTCTGTGAGGGTATGACCACAGATAGTTTGTTCATGCCCCAGTGCAGAGCTCAGCACTGGTGTACATATGGGCAGTATGTATTAACTAGACTCAATGTGTTATTAATTAAAAATGAGAGCATAAGAACACAATGAAGGGAGGAAAATATGTTAGGGGATCCCATGGAGACCTGGATGAAGGTAATAGTGGATGCATATGATGAAAATACAATGGATACATACTCAAACAATGAAAAGAAATTTAAAAAGAAAATATAGATTAATAAATATATTTCTGAATTGAAAAAAAATTTAGTTTGTGTGTACGTTTACTATCTTATTTTTCCTCATTGAAAATTTTGAGGCAAAAATAATACTTGAATGAAAATTGTTTTTAAGGAAAAAATACATACATATGTTTGAAATACATTTTTGTTTTCTTCTATTAGAAAACAAAATCCGCCTTCTGCTGGTCCTTTCTGCTGGGACAGACTGCTAGGTAGTATGCTCCCCTGAATACACCATCTCCTGAGGCACCCCAGAAGATTTCCTGTACTCAGAATATTTGGTAAGAACCCACCTGAAATCCCACAGTTGCCATTGGGAGATCACAGGAGATTTGCTGCACTCAGGGCATCTGACACCATAGATAGAAACATCCCAGGAGATCTACTGCACTCAGGGTAACTGACACTCCAGCCTGAGCCATCCCAGGAAATCTGCTGCACACAGGGCAACTGGCATCACAGGAGATCCACTGCACACAGGGCAAGTGAGCAACTGATTGATCACCAGTGTCTCTACTCCCCTGAAGACAACACAGCTTGGAGACATCCTAGGAGTTCCTCTGTACACAAGGCAACTAGTCAACTGACACCATAGTCTGAAGACCTCCGGGGTACTCAGAGGCCTCAAGGGCAACTGACCCAACAGACTGAAAGTCTCTCTGGAATTCTGCACACATGGAAACAAAACTCACAGACTGTAAGCTCTCCTGGAGAACAGCTTCACACATGACAACAGCTTGGCTGCTCCTCCTCTGAAGACCCAACAGTCTGAAGGCCTCCCAGGAGATCTATTGCAGCCAGAGCAACAGATCAGGAGCTTCTCTGCTCCTCTGAAGACACACACCAGTTGGAAGGCCCCACAGGAGGTCTGCTACAGACAGGACCTTAGGTCTACCAAGAGACCTGAAACAACCCAGGGACAAAAGAGGCAGACTCCAGACAGCATTACCCAGACCAGCAAACACCTGGGATAACCAGATGATGAGAGGCAAGACCATAAGCAACATAAGTCAATATACATGGACATCATCAGAACCCAGTTTCCCATCACAGCAAGCCCTGAATACATCAACACACCTGAAAATGAGGAAGCAGACCTAAAATCCTATCTCATGAAGATAATAGAGTCCTTAAGGAGAATATAAATAACTCACTGAAAGAAATACCAGAAAACACAGGTAAACAAGTAGAAACCCTTAAAGAGGAAATAAATAAATCCCTTAAAGAAATACAGGAAAACACAGTCAAACAGATGAAAAGGTCCAAGACCTAAAAGTGGAAGTAGAAACAATAAAGAAAACACAAATGGAGACAAACCTGGAAATGGAAAATCTAGGAAAGAGGAAAGAGGTCAGGAATTACAGGTGTAAGTATCACCAACAGAATACAAGAGACAAAAGAGAGAATCTCAGATATAGAAGATACTGTAGAAGAGATTGACATAACTTTCAATGAAAGTTCAAAATATAAAAAACTCCTAATCCAAAGCATCCAGGAAATTCAGGAGTTCTTGGCACTGAAATGCAGTATTTTATACTGTTTTGTCTACTTGGGAAAATAGATCAATGGCCATTGTTCATTTTTATTATTTTATTCGAACTTGAACTGATTTTTTCCCATGTTTGGCAATCCAGTTACATTAAAAGATAGTCATAAGGCATGGACTTATAAATGACTTCTCATTGTATTTTCCAAAGGTATCATCTTCAGCTCAACACATTTCCTTTGAATAGTTATTGACATAATTATTTTCTCTCAAAATGATCATGTGTGTGTGTGTGTGTGTGTCTGTTTGTGTGTGTGTGTTTAAGATCTTCTTTCCCCTAAAAACATTTATTACTGTTTTTCTCTCATTTTTTTAAAAGTCAACATGGCGCTAGAGAGATAGATTGATGGATAATAGTACTGAACACTCCTGCAGAAGATCATCATTCAGATCCTAGCACCTACTTCAGGCAGCTCATGGCTAGAATTACTATTACTGTTTCAGGGCTCCAGTGCTCTCTTCTGGCATCCAGAAGTATCCACATACATGTATGAATATACTTAGAAAAACTCAAGTATACATAATCAAAAGATAAAATGTCAACTAAATTTAAAGTCTTTTTTACTATTTAGGTCACTCTCTTGTGTTGCTTGTCCCAAAGATTTTTCATCTAATGTTTTTTTTGGAATTGATTTTTACACTATACAAAAAGAATCTTTTGAACTTTCTAGCTTGATGAGTAAGGGAAACTCACTCCTTGTGATGAACCTTAAAGTCTAAAGGAAGGACACCTTTTCTCCATCCTAAATGGAAAACTTTCTTCCATTTAAAATGTAATTATAATTTGAACAATTTAAATTGATTTATTTGAAGGAGCACATAGAAGAAAAAAGAACAAAAAATTAACATACATCGAAGGATTCAGCAACACGTCCCTCACTATCCTACAGTAAAACATACTGTGACATAATTGGTAGTGGTGGAATCCTTTCTGGAAGCTTCAAAGTACTTACAATGGGGGTAAAACTGAACTGTCACTGTTACAGTCGTTTCCAACTGTTAATTCCACCATATACAAATTTCTTTCTAGGCCTCTAAAATGTAGGAAAAAATTCTATGCAGAAAGATTAAGTGTGTCAAAGAGCACTATTTCACAGCTACTGCCAATATTCACACTGTTAAATACAGGGGGCCTCAAAGCAAACACAGACTGCTTAGAAATAGAATATTCATCTAATCATAATAGTTGATAATTACATTGCTACACTTCCCGTTGTTTCCTAAAGGAAATGCAAAGTTATATTTACATGTTGGCATCACATCACCACCAACTGCCCAAGAGTGTTTACTAGGAATATTTACTGAGGGGTAAACAATCAACTTTTTAGAAGGAAAACAAATAGGAATAAACAAATGCATCTAATATTTGATATTCTCATGCAGAACCAACCAAATATTCTTCTGTGTTTCCTCTCTCCTGTCTAACTGGCAAGTGGGGCTGAATTACAACCTCAAAACTGACAAACCCTGGAAACTGACACGATTCCTTTTTTTGAGCCAACCACTTGTCATTTTACATTTTATCCTCTACACATTTTGAATATTTGTGTCATTAAATGTCTTGAGTCCTTTATTATCCCTCTCTGAAGGAAATATTTTATTTATCCATTTACTGACATTAGCTTTATGTTCCACTACCCTAAAAGAGGCTGCTTCTTCCTGGCAGCTGATTACATTTCAGTTATCAAGCACACACACACACATACTTTTCTTCTTTATTGTCCATGATTATGTTATTTCATTTTAATTTATTATTTTAATTAATTGACATTATCTATCAATAAAATGTGTAATGTTTTTTGATTATATCCACACCTCACTTGCTGTCTACTCTATAGAGACCTTCCCTACCACATACACCTCCCAACTTCAAGTCCTCTTTTCATAATCCATGGAGCCCGGTTACTGCTGCCTATGTGTACATGGGTATAGGTTTAATAACCACATCATAGATAGCTTAACTGAGGCTGCCACTATGATGGAAACTAGCACCTGTCCTTGTAGCCATCAACTACCAATAGTTCTTCAACTACAGACGTGGTCCCATTTCCCCTTCTCCAACTCTTGTTAGAATAATGACTGGCTTGCAGTCTCGTATCTGTTTTGAGTCCATGAGTATTATTATATGATCATGTCCAGAAGATAATGTTTCACCCCAATCATCCCAAACTTTGGCTTTTATAATCTTTATGATAACCACTGAGTCATAGAATGAGAGGTGGTTGTTGTGCTAATATGGCTGTCCCATTTATGACTAAGCACTCTGATGATACTTGTTCTCTTAATTTGACTATTTGAGTATTCATATTATCCATTTTACACTAAATAAAGGAATTTTCTGGTGAGGAGTGAAAGATATACTCATCTATCTGTACAGAAAAATATGTTTAGAAGGTAGTTTGATATTATCTCTATTTAGCAAATGACACAAGTATTTTTAGGGCCTACAAAATCCAATTCAAGATTTCCTTATGAGGTTTACAGTATCAGGCATGCGTTAGAACCTGTGCGGTAGGCCATAACTCCAATCATATACCAGTTGTTTACTACTATAAAAGTTATGCTACCAGGCAGAAATGAGCATATCTTGCCAGATTCATATTTATTTTATGTCACAGGATTTTCAGCTGGGTAAGACTGTTGATGTTTCCCCATTAGTATTTTGATAATAAATTCTATAACTATGAAAGCTGGCTAGTAAAGATGAAGCTTCCATATAAGTTCTAGCTTGATATCTTAATGCCCTGTGGCCTAAGTATATGATCCCATCATAAATAGTATCTTCTCATGCAGTTATTTTTGATAGGCAAGAACAAAGACAATAACCCATTTTTCTTTGGAGGTTTTTCATAGGACCCATCTCCTAAACAACAGGTTAAATGGTTGTATCCCACATATCCATTTGGTTTTTGTTTGATAAACAATGGAATACCTTTATAGAGTAACTCTACTGAAGTGTGTGTGGGTGGGAGGGGGGGTTGATTATTCCCTTTCCTCATTTACACCACCTGTGACCTGCTATCCTACTATCCCATGAAAATCCTATTTTCCTAAATGGACTCTTTCTAGTTTCCTTGACTCTACAGGTTCTCCAATAAAATTACATATATAAATATTCAAAGCTTAAATCTGCATATGAGAGAGAACATGTAGGATCTGTCTCTTAGAGTATGGTTTACCTCGCCTAATGTAGGATTTCTACTTCTGTTTATGCAACTATATAAATTTCATTTTTCTTTACATCTAAATAAAATTTCCTTCTGTATGTGTCACATTTTCATTATCTATTCATCAGTTAATGGACATCTGAACTGTTTCTGTTTTCTAGCTATTGTGAATAGAGCAGAAATGAACTTGGCTGAGCACATTTCTCTGTCGTAGAGTATAAAAGCCAGGAGTGGTATATCTGGTCTTATAATAGATCTATTTCTAGATATTTGAAGAACTTCCACATTGATTTCCACAGGGGCTAAACTAGTTTATGCTCCCAACAACAGTGAATAAGGATTTTGTTTCTGCACATCCACATCAGCAAATGTTGTTTTTTTTTCCTTGATGTTAGCCAGTCTACTTGGAAAAATTCTTAAAGTCATTTAGTTTAAGGGTTTTCTAGTGGTTAAAAAGGTTGAACATTATTTTAATTTTTTCTTAAACATTGATGTCTCTTCTTCAAAAAACACTTTGCTCAGATCAAATCTCATTTTTTAATTGTATCTTTTGATTTCTTGGTGTTTAAATTCTTAAGTTGTTAATATACTCTAGACTTTAACACTCTGTAAACATATATATAGCTAGCAAAAAATAATTTCCTCATTCTGGTGTCCATTTTTCATCAATTGGTGTTACCCTTTGTTGTACAGATTT
>JADRCH010007713.1:9119019-9197929 GCA_019843965.1 Rhynchomys soricoides
ATAAGTAAAATCATACTCTGTGCTTTTATCTTGAGAACATTTGGGAAATCATGTCTTAAGTTGAAAATGATTGATACAGAATTGATCTTTGTGCAGCATCAGAGAGAAATATTTTGTTTTGTTTTTCTACATTAGTGGTTTTCAGCTTGTAGGTCAAGTCCCTCAAGACCCCCAAAATCCCTTCACATGGCTCACCTTAGACCATTGGGAAACTCAGATATTTACATTACTAGTCATAACAGTAGCAAAATTACAATTATGAAGCAGCAACAAAAGTAAATTTAGAGTTAGAAATTACTACAACATGAACTGCATTGAAGGGTTATTAAAACTGCATTAGGAATGTAGAAAAACATTCTTCTACATTGTAGCTATCCATCTTTTCTAGCACCATATGTTGAAGATGTTGTTTCTCCAGTGTGTATTCTTGGATTCTTTGTCAAAAATTAGGTGACTGTAAGGGCATCTCAATTATATATCCTCAATTCTATTCCATTGATCAATGTGTCTGATTTTTTTATGCCATTACTATGCTTTTGTCACTATTGTTGCTCTGTCCTATAATATGAAATCTTGGGGTGGTGATACCTCCTGTCATGTAGAGCATGATTGTTCAAAATTGTTTTGGTTATCTCTAGTGTTTTGTGATTCCATATGAAATTTAAGATTGCTTTTTCAATTTATGTGAAGAGTTGCATTGGAATTTTTATAGGAATTGCACTGAATCTGTAGGTTGGGTTTGATATTTTTAAAATATTAATCTTATAAATCCATGAGCATGAGAGTTCTTTGCATTTTCTAACATCATTTTTAGTTTCTTTATAAATGGTGTATTTTTAATTATGTTTAGATGTAGACATCTGCAACATGAGTGTAGATACCAAAGGAAACCTGAAGTGTCCAAACATCTTCAGCTGCTTCTTTAGCACTTTCTTCATTATTTTAAAGTTTTATTGCCTAGGTTGTTCATGTCCTTGGTTAGTTTTATTCCAAGACTTCTTTGATTTTATTTTGAATGGGATTGTTTTACTGTTTGACTTGTCAGTATGTAATTTGTCCTTAGTTTATGGGAAAGCAATTTATATAGGTATGTTAGTTTTATATCCTGCCTCTTTAATGACTATGTTTATTAATTGAACTGTTTTCTGGTGGTGGTGGTGGTGGTGGTGTGTGTGTGCGTGTGCGTGTGCATGTGCGTGTGCGTGTGCGTGTGCCTGTGTGTGTGTGTGTGTATGTGTGTGTAAGAAAGAAATATTTGACTTCTTCCTTTCCTGTTTATAGACCATTTATTTCCTTCCAATGTCTTATTTCCCTAGCTAACAAAGTACTATATTGAAAGCTAGTAGAATGGAAAGCATTGTCTTGATACTGATTTTAGTGGAAACTGAGTTATTTTCCATTTAGTATATAGTTGACTACAGAGTTATTAGATATTGCCTTCGCTATGTTGATATGTGTTTTCTGTATGCCTGTTCTATCCAGGGCTTTCATTTTGAAGGATGATTTGTCAAAATCACTTTTCTTCATCTTCTGAGATGATCATGTGGTTTCTCCCATCTAGTTTACTTTGCAGCATTAATACATGTTGACCCTTCTCTAAACCTCTCAGATAAAGCTGACTTTATCTGAAGGGAGACTGTTTAGCACAAAGTTTCACCAAAAAAATCATCCACACACAAATCTAGAAATGTGGTTTAATCCAGTCCTTTAAAGCACTTATGATTTTCAAATAAAACAAAACATTTATAAAGGTTGTTTCTAACAATATTTTGGAGCTTTTATAATTTTCTATGAAATGATATATTTCTAAATCTCATCAAATATTCCATGTCACATTGTCACCTACAGAATGTGTCATAGAACACAGCATGTGACTTATAGATTTTTACATGGGATCACAGATGCTTACTGTCTATTCTTGGGTGCAAATATGCAAAACTATAGACCTTTCCAAAGTTATTATTCTTGTAGATTTTTAGATGATTATCTCATATCTTTGCTTTTAATATTTGCTTCATCAACAATACCAGTGAACAAAAGCAATGGGGCTTCTGCATCAGTAACTGTTCAGTGTAGAATTATGCCTAAAAATTATTTGTGCTATTTGGTCTCAACTTCACTTGCCCTTGAAACTTTCTTCTTTTTTCATGGTCTAATAACAATACACTATTTTCTTTTCTTCTTTTTTAAATTCTCTTATATATTACATCTTTACTGAAGTCCCCCTCCCTCCCCTTCCCCCCCCCAGACCCACCCCATCCTTCTTCCCAAAGAAAAGAACAGGCTAGTTAGGGACATCAATCAACTACTATATAACAATCTAAAATAAGACCAGGCACATGCTATCATATCAAGGTTGCTGAAGGAAATGCAGTAGGAGGAAAAGTGTTCCCCTATACGCAGGCAAAAGAGTCCGGCACAGCTTCCACTATCACTGTTAAGAGATCCTACAAGAACACCAAGCTACTCAGCCATTATATGCATGCAGAGGACCTGGGTCTGGGCTCTACAGGCTCCTTGATCTCTGTGAACACCTATGGAACCTGGATAGTTGATTTTGCTGGCCATGATCTAGTGGTATTCCTGAACCCTCTTGTCCCAAGGATAGTTCCTCCCAACCTCCACATAACTCACCAAGCTCCATCTAATATGAGTGTGGGACACTACATCTACTCCCATCAGTCATTTGGTCTTTTTGATGACAATTCTACTAGGCTTCAATCCCAGAACATTCTGCACTCAGGACAAACTGTAGGTTGAAGTTTTGTGCCTGGGTTGTTTTCTAAATCGCTCCACTTGATACCTTGCCTGGTTATAGAACATGGATGGTTTAGGTGTCTGCTCCCACAGTACTAGGATTCTCTGCTAGGTTATTCTTATAGATTCCATTGCTCTAGATTTCTTCCTATTTCTCACAGTGTTTTCTCTTTCCTTGCCCTTTACCTGATCTCTCATTTTTTTCAACCCAAATGACCCCCAGTCCACTGGCAGAATCTATTCTATTTCCCCTTCCCAGACATATACATGGACCCACACTTAAGCCTTTCTTGTTGCTTAGCCTCTCTGTGTCTATGGATTACAGCAGGATTATCCTTTACAGCTATTGTCCACTTTTAAGTGAGTGCATATCATGTTTGTCTTCTGGATCTGGGTTACCTCACTCAGGATTCATTTTTCTGGTTCCATCCATTTGCCAGCAAATGTCATGATGTCATTTTGTTAAGACCCAAGTAGTACTCCATTGTGTAATTGTGCCACAATGTTACCTAATAACAATCAGGTGTAGCTCTTTGTCTAACGCTGTCATCCATTCCATATCTCTAATTTAGTCTACCTTGTTTGAAGCACCATAACAATCTCACAAATCAGTTTACATCCACATTTATTCTATACACCTCTGCTAAATACAACCTTTTAGGATGAAACTAATAATCAACTTTATACAAGTTAAACTGTGAAGTCTAACCTTTCTTTCTTTCTTTCTTAATCAATCATGTTTATTTAAAGTATTCTTAACATCAGAAATTTTTAATTGGAATTAAAAAAAATAGTAAATAACCAATTTGGTTTTCCTATTCTGGCCATATAAGCCAGCTGGAGGGTGTAAGGAAAATGCTCTAAAGCATCACTGTCCCAAGGACTATAGAAAACTGACACCTATGGATAAACTGCCACAGTAAAGTAACTACAGGGTGGCTCTGTCGCTCAGACCAGACAACCTTAAAGAAATACATTATGAAAAGAATTAAAATTTATCAAAACCACCTTAAAATACATAAATGCAGAAATCTCAATTTTCTTTCAGTTGGGCCAGAAACCACCACAGACATTATGGTCAGGGTTCCTGGGAGAACGAGTGGAATGTTTAAGATTAAGCCAACCAACAAAGGCCTCAATTTTTCAACAGAATCATTTACTCAGGTGTACTGTAAATAAGGACTGTGGCAACACAGTAAGCAAAGGACAGTTGGCAAGTGAAATTTCTAGAAGTTCATGAAAACAATATCGTTCAAACTGCAGATGGAAAAGGAAAGACAGTTAGTGCCTGGTCATTAGTCGTGCAGGGGTTTAAATATTCGCTGCTTCCCACACCAGGATGTTAGTCTACAAGAGGAGTTGGTGGGTCCTGTTCACTGGAGGGCTTTCCAGGAAGGCTGGTTTCTCTCAGGTTAGGAGTCCTCAGTAGGAAGAAGAGCACAGCGATCAGCACCCAGGTCATCAGGATCATTGTGATGCTGAAGCCACTGTCACTCTCACAGGAGGGTCTTGAAAACTCCTGAAGTAATTCTGTGTTGCTGCAGTAGGGCTGGGACTGCCAGATCAGATTGATGAGTCTTCTCATAACATGTTCATGAGAGCAAATACATTCACAGGGATCAAATCTTCCTTCAACCGTTGTTACTAACTTGATTTTACTCAACTGTTTAATCCTGCCCAAACAAGCAGCTGGCCAGAAGGGTGGCTGCCAGGAGCATCTGGACACAGCGCTGTCACTGTCACTGCCCCTGCTACTGGCCACCCACCTGCCTCCTCCCCTCTGTGAGGATTCTAAAGACATCACTATTAGCCATGAGACCCGGATCTTTTCATACATGAAATTATTACTCAAGGCTCAGTAACCATTTTGCCATTCTATTCACGTTCTCACAATAATCGTATCACATTTGTATTGTTCACCGATTCATGTAGAGTGTTTAGATGAAGATTAAATCAAAATAAAAGAAAACCACAAATATTTGCCACATGATCTCAAAAGTTGACTTTTACCATTTTGCTATATAATGATGTTGATGATGATGATGATGATGATGATGATGATTTACATAGTGACTGTGACCTTTTTAATAAATTTATTGATCATTTTATTTGTTTACATTTCAAATGTTATCCCCCTTCTGAGTGTCTCCCCCACAAACCCCCTTACCCCATCCACTCCCCTTTGTCTCTAAGGGAGTGCTACCCAACCTATCCACCCACGCCTGCCTTACTACCCTAGCATCCTCCTTCTCTGGGAGATCAAGCCTCCACAGGACCAAGCAACTTCCCTCCCACTGATGCCAGGTAAGGCTACATAGGTAGCAGAAGAAGTGGATCAAGGACCTTAACATAAAACCAGATATGCTTAATCGAATAGAAAAGAAAGTGGGACAGAGACATGAACACATCTGCACAGGGTTAAAATTTCCTAAACAGAACACCAATAGCTCAGGCTTTAAGATCAACAATTGAAAAATGGGACCTCATGAAACTGAAAGGCTTCTGTAAGGCAAAGTACACTGTCTATAGGACAAAATGGGAACCTACATATTGGGAAAGATCTTTACCAACCCTATATCCCATAAAGGGCTAATATCCAAAATATACAAAAACTCAGGAAGTTAGACTCCAGAAAACAAAATAACCCAATTTAAAAATGAGATACAGTGTATGGAGTGCTAGAGGGGTGATTGGGAGTGGGTGAATGTGTAGAGAATCATCAGCATAGAGACAAACAGGATGGAGGTAAGGAGGGATGGGATGGGAGGTTGCTGGAGGGGTAACCAGAAAGGAGGATATAATTTGAAATGTAAACAAATAAAATGATTAACAATTTAAAAATGGGGAACAGAGCTAAACAAACAATTCTCAACTGAGGAAGCTAAGATGGCTGAGAAGCACTTAAATGTTCAACATCCTTAGTCGTCAGAGAAATGCAACTTATAAGAATCCTGAGATTCCACTTTACACCAATCAGAATGGCTATGATCAAAAATTCATCATCAATTCATCGATGATGGCAAGGATGTCGGGAAAGAGGAACACTCCTCCATTGCTGGTAGAATCACTTTGGAAATCAATCTGGCAATACCACGGAAAATTGGACATAGTACTACCTGAAGACCCAGCTATACCACTACTGGGACTATACCCAAAAGATTCTTCAACATATCACAAGGACACATGCTCCACTATGTTCATAGCAGCATTATTTATAATAGCCAGAAGTTGGAAACAACCCAGATGTCTCTCAATGGAAAAATGTATACAGAAAATGTGGTACAGTCACACAATGGGATAGTATTCAGCTATTTAAAAGGACAACTTCACAAACATTGTAGGCCAATGGGTAGAACTAGAAAATATCACCTTGAGGGAGGTAACCCAGACCCAAAATGACACACGTGGTATGTACTCACTGATAATTGGATATTAGCCCAAAATCTCAGAATACCCACAACACAACTCACAGACCTTATGAAGCTTAACAAGAAGGAAGGCCAAAGTATGGATGCCTAAACCCATTTAGAAGGAGGGAAAATAATATCAGGAGGCAGAGGAAGGCAGGGACCTGGGTGGGAGATGGGAGGGGAGGAAAAAGGGGGAGCAGGACTACATATCAGAAGAGATAGGAGAGAAGTCTAGAGGGCTAAGAATAGCAGTGGGTTGGGGGAACTTGGGGAACCACAAGAAAGTCCCAGATGCCAGGGAAGCAAGAGGATCCCAGAACCCAATGGGGATGACAGCCAAAATACATAAAAGTATGGAGATAGAACCTGAAGAGACCACCTCCAGTAGATAGATATGGCCCCCCTGGAGGGAAGGGGCCACTCACTAATTTCAAAATTTTTAAACCCAGAATTGCTCCTGTCTAAAGGAAATACAAAGAGTAGAGCAGAGACTGAAGGAAAGGCTACCGAGAGACTGCCCCACTTGGGAATCCATCCCATGTACAGACACCAAACCCAGACACTGTTGCTGATGCCAAGAAGTGCTTGCTGACAAGAGCCTGGTATGGCTGTCTCCTGAGAGGCTCTGCTAAAACCTGACAAATACAGATGCAGATGCTCGCAGCCAACCATCAATCTGAGGGCAGAGACACCAATGGGGGAGGATTGAAGGGGTTTGCAACCCCATAGGAAGAACAACAATGACAACTAACCAGATCTCCCAGAGCTCCCAGGTACTAGACCACCAAACAAAGATTCTGTGATCTTTTGTAAAAGCTCATTTGCTGATACAAAAGTTGTGGCATTGCAAAGTAATTCAGTTGTGAATGTGATATCCTTTTAAATCTGATTAATATCTTTATGATTGATCCTTGCTATCAGATAAACAGGCAAAGAAAATATGGGATACATAGTCATTGCAACTGTGTACAGTAATAAGCAAAAGTGAAATCATTGCATTTTCAGAAAAATGAAGAGAAATAGAGTTCATTATACTAAGTAAACTAACCTAGGTTCAACATAACAAACTGCATGTTATTGTCATATAAGAATCATACATTCTAGTGTGAGTGTGTGTGTGTGTGTGTGTGTGTGTGTAGCTCCTAAAAGTAGAAATGGATTAATAAAAGAGGAAAAGGAGGTCTTGTTGGAGCTAATAGTGTAAAAGAATACATATTATATGAAGCAAGAAAAATACTTAAGGAAAGTGGCAAGGCGGATTATAAAGAGGACTTGGAGATAGCTATCAATAGAAACAATGTGTCTGAAATTCAATAATCAAACCCATTTCTCTGCATGTTAGTTAAAAATATTTTAGGTATTCAAAAAGGAAGAAATAGGAGATTACTCACTTTATGTTCTCAACCAGGTAACCAGACAAGAATATGAGGATAAATAGTCACTTGGAAAAGTAAAATAGACCAGTGATGTCATGTCAGATCTCTCAGGCTTAAATACTCTAAGTAAAAAATTGATGATGTTTTAAGCCCCAAATCTTAGTTAGTTGTGACATCTACATCCACACTGTAGCATGCTTAACCACAGGTACATCATGTGCACATGTACGTGTACAATAAAAAGGAAACATATATAAAACATTTTTTAAAGATGGGAATATTGAAATGTTTTCAGTCAAAGGAAGTGTCATGGCCAAAGCAAACAAAAAGCTTTACAGGAAATTGTAAGTTGGCCAGTATGCTTATAGTAAGCAGGAAGAGAATCAAGAGAGAATGTGAAAATGGAAGCTTGAGACTTTGTAGTTTTGAAACTTGAAAACTATTAAAGCAATGGAAACACTGAAGTAGGTGAATGGCACATTCACATTAGTTCTTTTTGAGACTCCACTCTTATAGCAGTTAATGATAGAAAATGAATGAAAAGGTAGGCACGGAGACTCTTGCCACTAGTTCTGTATACAGTTAGCAGAGACAGAGAATCATGATCATGTTTAAGGGCAGCCTGGGCAATATACTGATACTCGCTTTTAGTGAAACAGTGGGGGATGGGGAAATCAAAACCACAATTTTGTAAGGAAAATTTTATAAAGGAAATCTATTCAGTTGTAGGTAGGAATAGTCATATGGAGGAATTACCAAAGTGTCACATTTGCTAATCTTCAGCTATTTTGTGTACTAGATTGACCTTTAAAGCTCATTACAATGTTGTGTACAATATCAGTTTCCATCTCCAAAAACCTGGTTGATGTCAATCTAATAAGAGCATCCACCTTTCTTCTGTGTCCTTGTCAATTGTAATGCTGCATAAGGTCTTGTGTTCAAGTATAAAATCTCAAGTCCTTCTTCTGGTTTAAAATGTCCAATGCAGATTTCCCGTGACTTATTTCAGTCAACATATTGTATATAAGTTAGAATATTTTATTAGTATATGTTAATTGTAAAAATCCATGAGTCTCATTATGACATTTGTATACAAGCCCATAAGGTACTTTTATCTCATTTACCTCTTTTTATTACTCTCTTTTTTTCTTTGCTCACTCACACACTAGGTTCCTTCCTTTTCTCTAATAGTCCCTTCATATTATAAAATTTTTTTCTTAGAATCTATGTATCCAAGATGCAGGTGATCCTAGTCTTTCTGAATCAGATTTGTTTCATGAAACATAGTGATCTCTAGTTATATCTACTTCAATGCAAATGACATGATCTTATTCTACTCTAAGTTAAAATACCACTCCACAGTGTATATGTACCATATTTTTTTACTATTCATTTACTGATTGGAATCTTGGCTGGTTCCATTTCCAAGCTACTATAGATAATGCAGCAATATACATGAATGTGTATTATCTTTGCAGTATGTTGATTTGATTACTTTCCAGATGTTCCATAGGTCCCTTTTGGGTAATATTTCAACAAATTGTAAAACATTCCAAACACTGAAAGTCTTCATTGGTGGTAAAAGGTGTCTAGCTGTGACATTGTCTCTCGTCTTATTTGGTAAGTAATTTTAGATTCTTTTCACATCAGTATATATATCAGGAAGCTGCAACAGTAGTAGGGTTCCATATGATTGTTATAAGAACCCTTTAGCATTAGTCATTCCTCCAGATACTCCCATTTTACTCTGGTTTGTATGCAGACACAACTAATCTATAGATATTAGTCAAGATAATGATGACAAAACAATAGCAAGAATTGAAAAGTGGAGAAATGATTTGCTAGACATAATTGTGTTTGACCTTGATACTCCTTATGGAACACTATTTTTCTGTCAAAAATAATTTATTTCAATGTATACTATAACATTTTACTTTCTTACATAATTCCTTGAGTATTTTTCCATTGGTCTTTTTTTTCTGTCACTGTTGTAAAATACCTTGACAAAAAGCTATTCAGGAGAAAAGGGATTTATTTTACTTTATATCCAGGAAGCACTCCACTGTTGCATGGAAATCAATACAGGAACCACAAATAAGTAGTCATATTACATCTATATAAAATCTACTATTAACAATATATAATAAATAAGTGCATGTAGACATGATATTTTTTATTCTCAGCCCATTTTCTCAATTTTAGTACACCTTGGTTAGGGAATGGTCCCACCCACTAAACGGTGGGCCATATCACATCAATTAACTTAATTAAAACATTCCAAAAACCATGACCACCCATAGTCTAACTCAATGCAGACAATCCTTATTTAGACTCTCCTTCCAGATAATTCGAGGCTGTGTAAATTTGAAAATTATAGGTAGTCATCACAAGGACCTTCTAAGCTATCAGGCTTTTCTAAATATGAGAACAGTATAAGTATTACCAAACATTTCATATATATATATATATATATATATATATATATATATATATATATATATATGTAATGAAAACATTGTGAAGGATATAGGAATTTAAAGTCATTCTCATACTGATGGATTTAAAGTAACACAAATACAAAAATTCATGATGTCTTAAGGTAACCATGGAGTTTTACTTTCAAATTCTAAAATTGATGCTATGAAACTCATATGGAATTGAAGTGATGTAATTTGTTGGAGGATAAAAGAAATCATGGAGGAGAAGTGAACTGGGAAATCTAACTACAGACATCAGCTGCCACTTCTGTGAGAAGGTCTTACAGTTATAACAAATGATCCTATATCTATAACTGCGAATGTAACAAGAAATATCAGAAAAAAATCTATGCGGAATTCAAAAATAATAATAAATTAAGCCTGTCATTTTAGGATGTTTTGATTCACAGCAAAAGTTAAGTGAAGAGCCATTAAATATGGGAAGAAAAGCAGTAGTGCTACATGAAGTAATTGTGAAAAGATGAGGAACCACATTTTGTCATATAATTGGGTGTCAGAATTTAACAAAGGCTAAAAGAATGAGTGTGGGAAAATAAGACAAAACTCTTGCAATCCCAGTATATTTGTGAGTTTCATAGATAAAGGTATTATAGCAGAGAAGACTTAGAAGTGACCAAGAAGATAAGAGAAAAAGCAAGAAAAATATAAAATAAAAATGGGATGTGATATTTCACAGTATTAATATGTATCATAATTTTTGACAGAAAAAACTATAAAATGTTCATTGTATCTAGTTGAATTATACTATGAAAATAAAAGCAATTTTATTGATCTTAACTAGTGTCTTAGTTAGGGTTTTACTGCTATGAACAGTCACCATGACTAAGGCAATTCTTATAAGTACAACATTTAGTTGGGTCTGACTTACAGGTTCAGAGGCTTAGTCTACTATCATCAAGGCAGGAGCATGGCAGCATCCAGGCAGATATGGGGATGGAGGAGCTGCAAGTTTCATCTCTTGTTCTGAAGAAAGCTAGCAGAAGATTGTCTTCCATGCACTAGTATGAGGGTCTTAAAACCCATGTCCACAGTGACACCTCTACTCCAACAAGGTCATACCTCCTAATAGTGCCATTCCTTGGGGTCAAGCATATATAAACCATCACAACCAGAGTAGCTACATAAATCATTCAAAATGCTTTAATTCTACATTTCTACATCTTATAACTCTTACTAATAATTGGCATACTTTATTGATAATAACTTTAATAATATTTTTATTGATTGTTGAAACTTTCATATATTTATACAATAGTCTATGATCACATCCATCCCTGATTCCTTTCCTTCAATTCCTACTAGTACCGCACAGCATATCTCCCTTTTATTATCTTGTCTTCAGTTTGATTAGTTATATGTTAATCAATTTAATTCAATTAGTGCTATACGTATGCCCATGCTATGCCCCAGTGTTTGAACCTACACATGTGCACATATGAACTGAACTAAGTAAATGATCATTTTATTTTTAAAGTGTGATAACACTGCCCTTTACCACTACTGACTATTTTTGGATTTTGAGAAGATAAAATATGTTTAAATAAATTATCTAATCTGACATTTTATAGGAATAATAATTTATAAATTGGAAAATTTTGTTTAATTTTTTAAATGATTTGATCAATAAGAGTAGTGTGATACTTGTTAATTTTAGTCTTCCAAACATCACCTCAGATCCATGGCAAGAAGATGTACAATTAAATATTTTATTTTCTATACCTAAAACAGGATTCCTTAGTATCTTTATTTAAAGTATCTTTCTTTATCTTTCTTTTACATAGAAAACCCAGCTACTGTTGTTACACAATATATTTAAGTATATTGTATGTATTATAATTATTTATGATGAACTGAATATTAGAGTGTAGTAAACATTAATTTAAAACCAAAAGACCAAAAGTACCTTGAATACTTACATTATTTTATACTCTTCAGTCTTATGCACATAAATGTGTGGCTCTAATTGAGACTAACCTACATGTACCCTGCTTATTATACTGCTTACATTTGGACTTTGTTATTCATTAGATATCTACTTACCTACTCTGGTACATTGACATTTAAGTTTAAGCAGCCATGAAACCTTAAATGCACACATCTGTCAAGTTACTGCACTTTCTCATTATTTAATGAGTCTTTTGATTTTAAATTTTTATTGTTAGAGGGAAACATTTTATTCTTACATGCTCTGAAAGTTTGTGGTAAGTTCACCTAAAACTCAAACACTAAAACAAATAAACATATATACACAAATTAATATATCATCTTCAATCCTACATTTATAGTGCAAGATCTCATTTAGGGAGAGTTTGAGGGACAAAGGCAGACAAAGGATATACAACTAAAAACAGTGGGAAGGTGCAGAAACAGGTATCTAAAGAGGACCAATAGAGAGGAAGGTGATATTAAACTTTGTAAAATCCTTAAGGATTCCATCATTAGAGACCCACCCATTGTGAATGAATAAAGCTATCCCTTTCACTTTCCTTAATGATATTCCCTTTGTTTTTCCAAAACGTTTAGTTCTTTTTCCATCACGTGAATAAGTTCAATGATGTCATAGCCATCATCAACCTTGCCATACCTTTATGTTCTCAGATCCAATAAAAAAAGAAGTACATGAAACATTTTAAGTTAAAAATCCTGAAGCTTGCTAGGCATTTTTCCTCTCATAAATCAATAAAATGTATGGAAAAGGATGAAAAAATAGCCATAAAATATTTCAAGGAAACTAACAGATCCAATTCCAAAGTACTACAAAAAATGAGATTTGTAAAGCAATAATTATAAAATTGTTTAGATAAGCATTACCAAAAACCCCATGTAATAAAGTCTTCAATGCTACCCTGTGGTGCTATAAGGAGGGGTTTGTCTAGTGACAGAAGTTAAGCACCTAAGGACCAGTCATTTTCTAAAATACCATGTCTACTGGGACATCCCTTTCTTTGCTTTCCAACATCTGTGAGGTAATCAGCTTGGTTTGCTGTGTGATCCCACCATGATATGCAGCTTCACTCTAAGGCTTAAAAAAACTGCCTATTGAACACCAACTTGAACTTTTAGAACTGTGACACACATTGCTTTTTTGTTGTTTTGTATTTTGTTTTTGTTTTCTCATCAAGTTGATCATCTCAAAAAAATTATTACAATGATAATAAACCAACTTAGAGTGATAGTAAAGTTGAACCGAGGGAGAAGAAGGAAGCAAAAGGTTCTTATTAGACTCTTAGAGGTCAGTAGCATAATCAGAGTTATAAAATCAATGATTGCTTATATGGCCCAAAGGAAACCTGGGCAAAGGCAGTAATTGTCATGAAACATAAAGTCTTGAGAATCTGCAAAAAATGAATATAAAAAATGGAGTTTTATATGAAATTAATTACCAGTAACTTGGGGTAAATAGTTCTTAAAACTGTGATTTTAATGTCTTGCATCTAGAAATATCATAGTCACTTATATTCCTTAGTCATTGTCTTAGTTTGCTTTCTTTTGCTGCTATAGTTATGGCATATAACTACACCAAAAGAAACTTGGTGGATAATGAGTTTATTTGTATTATATGTCATGATAACAACACTTTATTAAGAGAAGTCAGGATAGAAAATCAAAGCAGGAACCTGAAGGGAAGAACTGAAGCAGAGACAATGGAAGAATGGTGCTTATTGGTTTGCTCTCTATGGCTTGCTCATTCTTCTTATACAACCCAAGACCAAAATCCCAGTGTTGGTATAGTAGGATGGGTAATCTCATGTCGATCATTACTCAAAATGCTTCAAACTTGCTTATAGGCAAGCCTTTCATAGAAATTTTCTCTTTCTAGATGAATATACATTGTGTCAAGAGGAAAAAAATCTAACTTACACAGCCATCAAGAGAATTATGTGATTGTTGAGGTAATTTTCTTATTCCTTCATACTAGCTTCCTGAATAGACTTATCTAAGGAAGAGTTTATTAAAATAATCAATTATACTTACAGCTTTTATATATGGATTCCTTAGAAGTTATTACTAATACCCATATTAAAAAGCAATGCATTGTGTACAGGAAATTTCAACATTTTCCATATATTTGAGTTTGATTTAACATTAAGGGAGACACACTTCTGATAGCTGAAGTCTTTAAGGTATATTCATGTTCTAGTTCTCTTTCCAGAAGTTCTGTGTAGAAATTTTGTTTTAAAGAGACATTAAAGATTCTTCCTGTACCTGGAAGAAGAGAAAAGTAACAACCTTGAAGTATACAGAGAGTTTCTTTATAACCAATCCCAACCAAAACTAAGCAGGGTTTTATTACAAGTATATGAAAAGTGTTCCTCCCACTCTGGTATCATCCACAGTTTCTTATTCACCTATACAGAGAAAACTCAAAAGAAATATCTGAAAGCATCATAGTCTATGGAAATGGGCCTATAAAAGACTGGAAATTAGTCAACATCCTCTCACCTACATTTAACAACAGATAAGGCTCAAGTGCATTGACTCACTACCAGAACTAGATAGTTCAAAATCTCTCTGAGGAACAATATTTAAGGAATAGGGGAGAGAAAAACAAGAACTTTAAAGGAATTTCAGGTCTATGGCACCTCTAACTGTATGAAAAAAATTATAAAATTCCGACTCTGCCAGATTAGCAGAAAATTTATCTCAGACATCTATTTAAAATCAATTCAAGTAAATCTAATGTAGGTTTGACTTTAAACAAAACAATCAAAACATATCAGAATGTAAGAATAAACCATACATTGAAGACATAAAGCAATTTTTAGATACAAATTCAGAAAAGACAAACATCCTGGAATTATCAGGAAGGTTGTTTAAAATAACTCCCATTAATGAGGCACATCCTTGAACACAAAGAAATAGACCCTAAAAATAAAGTCTTATAGAAGCAGAAAGACTGGAGAAAGAAAGCATGTAAAAAAAAAAAACTGAAAAGAACATGTTCAAGTAAAGAAATGTTGTTACAGAGATACAGGCTGCATATGATGCATTTCTTTAGAGAAAGACTGAGGAAGGACAGACTACCAAAACTGATAGAAAATAACAAAACTGAACCATCCATTGTAAATTAAAAAAAATAAATAAATAAAGAAGTATTCCCACATTTAGGTACAGGGAATAAAATAGAAAAGATTATATTTATTTTAGAGGGAAAAAACCCAGAGATTAAGAAGGTTTGTAGACTATAAAAAAAGGTAAATTACAACAAGTTTATATCAAAGTCATATTATATTCAAATGAATTATAAAAGCATGCAGATATATTCTAATTAACAATAGCAGGTGAATTCTTATATAGAGAGAGATGATGCAGGTGTCAAGTTAAAGCATATTCTTTCATAAAGTGAAACTATCCTGTGTGATCTTGTCAGGGTAGAGACTTGACACCATGCATTTGTTAATTGATGTCAAAAGAGCAAATTGTAGCAGATATTAACTATAAGTTTTATTTATTCATTTATTTATTGTTTCTAGTTTGAGTCAAGGTCTTGCTATTTACCCCAGGTAACTCCAATTCACCATACTTCTTCAGCCTCCCAAATACATAAGTCCAAGTTTTATAGACATGTGTTACCATGCCCAGCTTAGACACTGCTCTGGATAAATAAAACAGATGATATGAAAATGTTGATCAAGTGTACTGAAATAAACTTTAATAAACATTATTTTAGTAAGTACTTTTCTAAGTTAAGAGATCATAGACATGTGAGAGGACATAGGAAAGTAAACCAACACAAAAATATGAAATGTAAATTCATGAAAAACTTAGGGAGAAAAAAAAAGAATCACAAATCAGAAAAAACTAATTAGCAACTTACCCTCACTTCTCTCTTGTTCCTTCTCTAAGTATAGTAATCATCTCTTCTATTGTTTCTTGTTTACTTTTTAAATTTTGAAATTATAATTTATTTACCACAAAATTTCTTTTCCTTTCCTCCCTCTGAGTAGTCCTGTACACACCCCCTTCTCTCTTTCAAATTCATTGCTTTGTTTTTTCATTAATTTTTATTTTATAAGACACGCCCAGTCTGTATAATGGTACATGTATATGGTTTCAGGGCTGACCATTTGGTATTGAATAACAAATTGTTTGCATGTCCTGGAAAAGACCATTTTTGCCATTCTTGACATTCCACAATTGCCTGAAATTTTTTATACAATGCTGAGGCCTAGTGTACTTTTCCATGTCTACTTTGGCATGATTGTTTGAATCATCTTTGTTCACCTCATGTTTAACCAGACATCTTACTGGTACTTTATTAGCTTTCCTCCTGGCATTACCTGGAGTCACAATTTCACATAAAAATCTATAATCCTTGAAGTCCCCTTCCTTTTCTACAACATCTCCCAAGACCTAGGTGCAAGAGTATTTTATGGATTTATCCTTTGTAATTAATCTCAACAACTCTGCATTTTGATTGGTTGTGGTTTTCTATAGTGCTCTCAGTTTGCTGTAATGAGTAGTTTCTTGAATGAGGAGTAAAAATTACTAGTATATGTGGCTACAAAAACTAAAGTAAAGAATGCTGTTTATGGGTTATTTTAGTAAAGATCTCAAACATAGTACCCATGATCTATCAAAATGTAGTTAATCCTACCAATTTTGTTAAAGGAGAGCAACCTAACCTTGTCTTCAGAATAATGACCTCATTTGATACAGTATCTAACAAGATGAAGTTTTATATTCTCTAAACTTTCCCTCACTTTTATTCATAAATGTTTTCTAACTAGTGACCATATTTATGTATAACTATACCTGCTGTTCCAGCCATAGGAAAAATAGATTACAGATACTAACAGGTTCCAACAGCATGTATTAACAAAAAGCAATGAGAGCCTTAGTGGTGGACCAAAATGGGCAGAATGTGAAGCTAGCTAGGATGAAATTCATTGATTTCGAGTACTTTTCAAGTATACGATCATAATGTGGGATTGAATGTTCTGTCAAAAGCACTTTAAATCAGTCAGAAATATTTTATGTGATAGTTACTTTTTGAAACTTGGACTTGATATAAAGAAAATAAATAAAGGATTCAAAATTTCCTTACCATAGTATAGAAGATGGATGCTAAATTTTAAGGAGTTATAAATATTAAAATTAACCCATCATGTGATATCTCATACCACTTAAGGAGAAAAAGGAAAGCTTAATACCTTATTAAAAGTCAGTATGGAAAACATTGTTTCAAGAGGCCTTTAGTATTGTTGAACAAAGTGATGGTTTAATAGAAGGCCACAGTTAATATTGGAATATACATCCATACAACTGAGATTCATTGTGTCCATAGAGTTGATGGAATCCTTGCAAAACAGAAGGCAGGTAACCCTAGCAGTAAGGTACATATAATATCAGTTAAGGTAACTGGAGCCATAGTCATCTTTGACAATGACAAATTTACAGTTTGTGGTGTTTTCAAGAGAAAATAGATGAGAAACTGAATAGCTTGTTTTACTTCGTAAAGAAGATGATGAAGTAGAAGGAGATGGAGGAAGGGGAAGGCATGGCAAATGTGGATACTCACATGAGAGGGACAGAGAGAGTTGTGAATATCCATTTAATTGAAAAAAAAATCCATTGTTTACTCAGTTTTGAGATCCAAGACAGCTCACGTGTCTAGAATGCACTGATTTAAAGAGCAACTTAATCATGTACCACTAAAGAAAACATATGGCAAACCTATTCTTTTCCTGCTGAAAGGTGAATACTGACAATTTTCAAGAGCTTTTAGCTATAGACTTTCAAACGTGTTTTTTAGAAAGAGTGATGTAATCTACTCACTGCTTATTCACCTCTGTAAAATATAATTTGACAACAAACCCACATACTATATGCATTTTTCTTATACCACTACTGTCAATACTGTAAATTAGAAGTACTTAATTCTTGAATTGGTTGCAGAGTTTGATGTTACTGTCAAATGTCTGCGTGATTCAGATATAGTATTCACTGTCTTAGTCCCATTCAATTCACTTGACTGGCTGGGAAAGAACAGATAGATCTTGAAAGCTGACGATGGATTACCATAAACTTAAGGAAGTCATAGCTCTAAGTGAAGCTGAAATGCCAGATATAGTTAGTATCTTTACTGTTGCATATCCACATAGCTTCTGGCACTTGTTTTCAGCCTATCATCTTGTAGCATATCTTCATCTTTTTCATCATCAGTAGATTTACGAAAAGAGTTGAACTTCACATGTCAAGGACAACATTATATATTAATTGTCTTTACCTCAAGGCTATGCTAACTTTCCAGGTTTCTGTCATATATTGTACATGTGAACTTCCGTTTCCTTGACAATCTGTAAAAAACATCTCACTTGTCCATTAGATTGTTATAGTGGTAGTGGTAGTGAATGTATATTCACTATAATAAATACCTGTCATCAGATGGGAAATATATATAATAAAGGGGAGGGGTTCTTTCATAAAACCTGGTTCTTTATGGCCTAAGTATTTTAGGGGCCATAAGAATGCATAAGCTACATAAAATATGAAACTACTCTTCCACAGCTAAGAAAATATTATAGGTTTTGGTCAATAGCTTCATCATTTGAGGAGAATTTATATTGTGCCTAGTCATAATTGTTGCTGACAATCATGAAGTGACTCTTAAACGTAAATATATGTTATATGAATATTAAAAGAAAAGAATGCTTCACAATAAATTCTCCACAAGCAGATCCACTGGACCTGGTGTTGATCAGGTCTCTAGGCATCAGGAATGATTACATGAGAGATTTAATTTTTTTTTTTTTAGATACTCTTTTCACACTAGAGAGGAGCTGTGATTTTTAAACTAATCACTGAAAAGAGCTAAAAATAATAGAACAAAGAGCTATTTCATTCAAATACATCACAGAAATAAAATAGCTATTCATACATAGGAGTAAAGTAACAGTATCTATCAGAGAAAATTCATTTCATACAATATACTATGGAAAATATATTAATGAAAATATTGTACTTCAAAATAAAGAAAAGATCCTCAGGAAATAGTAAAAGAAATAAATTCAAATAGAAGGGAAAGAAAAAATAGCCAAACTTGTTGCTGAATACTAAACCTGGAAATTAATGATCAACAATTAAGTATAATTCATTTTTCAATACGTGTACCAGACAGCTTATAATAAGCTGTATTTCTCTTCTTTTTTTTTAAATTTTCATACTTTATTTACATTTCAAATGTTTCAGATCTCCCCTTTGGAACCTCACCATTCCCTCCGCCTTCCCCCTGCCAATATGGGGATATTCTCCAACCCACCCTCCCACCCACTCTCATCTTTCCTCCTTGTCATTTTCCTATACTGGGGGATCTAACACCCTCAGGCCCAAGGGCCTCTCCTCCCCCTGACAGATAACAAGACACTTCTCTGCCGGGTTTGTGGCCAGCACCATGGGACTCTCCATGTGTATTCTTTAGTTGGTGGATCAATCTCCAGAAGTATCAGGGGACCAGGACAGTTGCCACTGTTGCTAACTCCCTTGGGCTGAACACTCCATCAGCTCCTTCAGTCCTTTCTCTAAGCCCTCCATTTGGGATGTCACACTCAGAACTACTGTTGGTGTGAAGTGATTCTTGGGTATTTCAAACTTTTGGGCTAATAACCTCTTAACAGTGAGTACATACCATGTTCATTCTTTTGTGACTGCGTTACCTCTCTCAGGATGATCTTTTCAAGATCCATCCATTTGTCTACGAATTTCATGAAGTCATTGTTTTTAATAGCTGAGTAGTATTCTATTGTGTAAATGTACCACATTTTCTGTATCCATTCTTCTGTGGAGGGACATCTGGGTTGTTTCCAGCTTCTGGCTATTATAAATATGGCTGCTATGAACATAGTGGAACATGTGTCTTTATTACATGTTGGAGCATCTTCTGGGTATATGCCCAGGAGTGGAATAGCTGGGTCCACAGGTAGTATTATGTTCATTTTTCTGAGGGTCCGCCAAACTGATTTCCAGAGAGGCTGTATCATCTTGCAATCCCACCAGCAATGGAGGAGTGTTCCTCTTTCTCCACATCCTCACCAACATCTGCTATCACCTGAGTTTTTGATCTTAGCCATTCTGACTGGTATGAGGTGAAATCTCAGGGTTGTTTTGATTTGCATTTCCCTGATGACTAAGGATGCTGAACATTTCTGTAGGTTCTTCTTGGCCATTCGAGTTTCCTCAGTTGAGAATTCTCTGTTTAGCTCACTTCCCCATTTTTTGATAGGGTTATTTGGATCTCTGGTGTCTAGCTTCTTGAGTTCTTTGTATACTTTGGATATTAGCCCTCTATCAGATGTAGGATTGGTAAAGATCTATTCCAAATCTGTAGGTTGTCGTTTTGCACTATTCACAGTGTTCTTTGCCTTACAGAAACTTTGTAATTTTATGAGGTTCCATCTGTTAATTCTTGATCTTAGAGCACAAGCCATTGGTGTTCTGTTCAGGAACAATTCCCCTGTGCCCAAGTGTTCGAGATTCTTCCCCACTTTCTATTCCATTAGATTCAGTGTATCTGGTTTTATGTGAAGGTCCTTGATCCATTTGGATTTGAGCCTCGTACAGGGAGATAGGAATGGATCAATTCGCAATCTTCTACATGTAGACCGCCAGTTGATCCAGCACCAATTGTAGAAGATGCTGTTTTTTTCCCACTGTATGGTTTTAGCTCCTTTGTCGAAGATCAAGTGACCATATGTGTGTGGGTTCATTTCTGGGTCTTCGATTCTATTCCATTGATCTACCTGCCTGTCATTGTACCAATACCATGCAGATTTTATCTACTACTGCCCTGTAGTACAGCTTGAGGTCAGAGAGGCTGATTCCCCCAGAAGACCTTTTATTGTTGAGAATAGTTTTTGCTGTCCTGGGTTTTTTGTTATTCCATATGCATTTGAGAATTGCTCTTTCTAGGTCTATGAAGAATTGAGTTGAGATTTTGATGGGGATAGCACTGAATCTGTATATTGCTTTCGGCAGGATGGCCATTTTAACTATGTTAATACTGCCAATCCATGAGCAGGGGAGATCTTTCCAACTTCTGAGGTCTTCTTCAATTTCTTTCTTCAGAGACTTGAAGTTCTTGTCATACAGATCTTTCACTTGTTTTGTTAGAGTCACACCAAGATATTTTATATTGTTTGTGACAATCATGAAGGGTGTCATTTCCCTAATTTCTTTCTCAGCCTGTTTATCCTTAGAGTATAGGAAGGCTACTGATTTGCTTGAGTTAATTTGGTATCCAGCCACTTTGCTGAAGTTGTTTATCAGCTGTAGCAGATCTCTGGTGGAGTTTTTTGGGTCACTTAAATATACCATCATATCATCTGCAAATAGTGATATTTTGATTTCTTCCTTTCCAATTTGTATCCCCTTGATTTCCTTTTGTTGCCTGATTGCTCTAGCTAGAACTTCAAGTACTATATTGAATAGGTAGGGAGAGAGAGGGCAGCTTTGTCTAGTCCCTGATTTTAGTGGGATTGGGTCGAGTTTCTCTCCATTTAGTTTGATGTTGGCCACTGGTTTGCTATATATTGCTTTTACTAAGTTTAGTATGCTCCTTGAATTCCTGATCTTTCCAAGACTTTTATCATGAAGGGATGTTGAATTTTGTCAGATGCTTTTTCAGCATCTAACAAAATGACCATGTGGTTTTTTTTCTTTGAGTTTGTTTATGTAGTGGATTACATTGATGGATTTCCGGGTATTGAACCATGCCTGCATCCCAGGGATGAAGCCCACTTAATCACGGTGAATGATCATTTTGATGTGTTCTTGGATATGGTTTACAAGAATTTTATTGAGTATTTTTGCATCGATATTCATAAGGTAAATTTTTCTGATGTTTTCTTTCTTTGTTGGGTCTTTGTGTGGCTTTGGTATCAGTGTGATTGTGGCCTCATAGAATGAATTGGGTAGTGTTCCTTCCATTTCTATTTTAAGGAATTGCTTGAAGAGTAGTGGTATTAGGTCTTCTTTGAAGGTCTGATAGAATTCTGCATTGAACCCATCTAGTCCTGGGCTTTTTTTGGTTGGGAGACTGTTAATGACTGCTTCTATTTTTTAGAAGGTTATGGGGCTGTTTAGATGGTTTATCTGATCCTGATTTAACTTTGGTAATTGGTATCTGTCTAGAAACTTCTCCATTTCCTCCAGATTTTCCAATTTTGTTGCATATAGGCTTTTGTAGTAGGGTTTGATGATTTTTTTAATTTACTCACAGTCTGTTGTTATATCTCCATTTTCATTTCTAATTTTATTAATTTGGATACTGTCTCTGATCCCTCTGGTTAGTCTGGCTAAGGGTTTATCTATCTTGTTGATTTTCTCAAAGAACCAGCTCTTGGTTTTGTTGATTCTTTGTATAGTTCTTTTAGTTTCCACTTGGTTGATTTCAGCCCTTAATTTGATTATTTCCAGCCTTCTACTCCTCTTAGGTGTATTAGTTTCTTTTTGTTCCAGAACTTTCAGATGTACTGTTAAGTTGTCAGTATATGTTCTCTCCAGTTTCTTTTTGGAGGCATTCAGAGCTATGACTTCTCATCTTAACACTGCTTTCATTGTGTCCCATAGGTTTGGGTAAGTTGTATTTTCATTTTCATTGAATTCTAGGAAGTCTTTAATTTCCTTCTTTATTTCTTCCTTGACCAAGTTATCATTAAGCAGAGCATTGTTCAGGTTCCATGTACTGTTAAGTTGTCAGTATATGCTCTCTCCAGTGTCTTTTTGGAGGCATTCAGAGCTATGACTTCTCATCTTAACACTGCTTTCATTGTGTCCCATAGGTTTGGGTAAGTTGTATTTTCATTTTCATTGAATTCTAGGAAGTCTTTAATTTCCTTCTTTATTTCTTCCTTGACCAAGTTATCATTAAGCAGAGCATTGTTCAGCTTCCATGTGTATGTGGGCTTTCTGTTGTTGTTTTTGCCATTGAAGACCAACCTTAATCCGTGGTGATCTGATAGGAGGCATGGGATTATTTCAATCTTCTTATATCTGTTGAGGTTTGTTTTGTGACCAATTATATGATCAATTTTGGAGAAGGTACCATGAGGTGCTGAGAAGAAGGTATATTCTTTTGATTTAGGATGAAATGTTCTATAGATATCTGTTAAACCCATTTGGTTCATAGCGTCTGTTAGTTTCACTGTGTCTCTGTTTAGTTTATGTTTCCAAGATCTGTCCATTGTTGATAATGGGGTGTTGAAGTCTCCCACTATTATTGTGTGAGGTGCAATGTGTGCTTTGAGCTTTAGTAGAGTTTCTTTTATGAAAGTGGGAGCTCTTGCATTCGGGGCATAGATGTTCAGAATTGAGAGTTCTTCTTGGTAGATTTTTACTTTGATGAGTAAGAAGTGTTCTTTCTCATCTTTTTTGATGAATTTTGGTTGAAAGTCAATTTTATCCGATATTAGAATGGCTACTCCAGCCTGTTTCTTGGGGTCATTTGCTTGGAAAATTGTTTTCCAGCCCTTTACTCTGAGGTAGTGTTTGTCTTTAACACGGAAGTGCGTTTCCTGGATGCAGCAAAATGCTGGGTCCTGTTTATGGATCCAGTCTGTCAGTCTATGTCTTTTTATTGGGGAGTTGAGACCATTGATGTTAAGAGATATTAAAGAATAGTGATTGTTATTTCCTGTTATTTTTGATGTTGTTTATATTGTTTGTGTGGCTATCTTCTTTTGAGTTTGTTGAAAGATTACTTTCTTCCTTTGTCTTGAGTGTATTTTCCCTCCTGGAGTTGGAGTTTCCCATGTATTATTCTTTGTAGGGCTGGGTTTGTGGAGAAATACTGTGCAAATTTGGATTTGTCGTTGAATATTTTGGTTTCACCATCTATAATTATTGAGAGTTTTGTTGGGTATAGCAGCCCAGGCTGGCATTTGTGATCTTTTAGAGTTTGTATGAGATCTGCCCAGGATCTTCTAGCTTTCATAGTCTCTGGTGAAAAGTCTGGTGTAATTCTGATAGGTCTGCCTTTATATGTTACTTACCCCTTTTCCCTTACTGCTTTTAATAGTCTTTCCTTGTTTTGTGTATTTGGTGTTTTGACAATAATGTGACAGGAGGAATTTTTTTTTGGTCCAGTCTATTTGGAGTTCTGTAGGCTTCTTGTATGCTTATGTTCATCTCTTTCTTTAGGTTAGGGAAGTTTTCTTCTATAATTTTGTTGAAGATATTTACTGGTCCTTTAAGTTGGGAGTCTTCACTCTCTTCTGTGCCTATTATCCTCAGGTTTTGTCTTCTCATTGCATCCTGGATATCTTGGATGTTTTGGGTTAGGAGCTTTTTGCATTTTGTGTTTTCTCTGACTGTTGTGTCCATGTTTTCTATGGTATCTTCTGCACCTGAGTTTCTCTCTTTCATCTCTTGTATTTTGTTGGTGATGTTTGCATCTATGACTCCTGATTTCTTTCCTATGTTCTCTAACTCCAGGGTTGTGTCCCTTTGTGATTTCTTTATTGTTTCTATTTCTGTTTTTAATTCCTGGATGGTTTTGGTCATTTGTTTGATTGTGTTTTCCTGTATTTCTGCCCGTTTGATTGTGTTTTCCTGTAATTCTTCAAGGGAATTTTGAGTGTCCTCTTTAAGGGCTTCCAGTTGTTTACCTGTGTTCTCTTGTATTTCTTTAAGGGAGTTTTTTATTTCCTCCTTAAAATCTTCTATCATCCTCCTCTTGATAAGTGGTTTTAAGTCTGAGTCTTCCTTTTCTGGTGTGTTGGGGTATCCAGGGCTGGCTGTGGTAGGAGAGCTGGGTTCTGATGAAGCCAAGTAGTCTTGGTTTCTTTTCCTTGTGTTCTTGCCCTTGCCTTTCGCCATCTGGTTATCTCTGGTGTTAGCTGGTCTTTCTCTCTCTGACTGTGGCTTGTCTTTCCTTCAAGGTCAGATGCCAATAATCCTGGGAGACCAGTTCTCTCTTCCAACTGTTCTTCAGATCCTGCGTCTGGAGCCTGCCTCCTGCTGGCTCCTCAGCACAAGTGGGCAGGTAGCTTTCTCTCTGCACTGCTTGTTCTGTATTTCTCTTCTAGAAATTCCAAAATTTGCTTCTTTTATCATCTATTTATTTATTTATTTTTTTACTTATTTATTTAAAACTCCAGATTTTATTCTTTTATTCTCCTCCTGGTCCACCCTCTGACTGTTCTACATCTCATACCTCTACCCTGGCCTCTGTCTCCATGAGGATGTCCCCACCCCCCACCCCACCAGACCTCTAAACTCCCTGGGACCTCCAGTATCTTGAGATTTAGGTTCATCTTCTCTGACTAAACCCAGATCCAGCAATCCTCTGCTGTATATGTGTTGGGTGCCTCATATCAGTTGGTGTATGCTGCCTGGTTGGTGGTCCAGTGTCTGAGAGATCTCAGGGGTCCTGGTTATTTGAGACTGCTGGTCCTCCTACAGAGTTGCCCTCCTCAGCTTCTTCCAGCTTTTCCCTAATTCAACCACAGAGGTCAGCAGCTTTTGTCCAATGGTTGGGTGTAAATATCTGCATTTGACTCTTTCAGCTGCTTGTTGGGTCTTCAGGAGGGCATTCATATTAGGTCCCATTTTGTGAGCACTCCATAGCCTCAGTAATAGTGTCAGGTCTTAGGGCCTCCCCTAGAGCTGGATCTCACTTTGGGCCTGTTACTGGACCTTCTTTCCTCAGGCTCCTCTCCATTTCTGTCCCTGTAATCCTTTCAGGCAGGAACAATTATGGGTCAGAGTTTTCACTGTGTGATGGCAACCCCATCCCTCACTTGATGCTCTGTCTTTCTGCTGAAGGTGGGCTCTATAAGTTCTCTCTTCCTAATGTAGGGCCTCTCATCTAAGGTCCCTCCCTTTGAGTCCTGATAGTCTCTGCACTTATTTGTGAACAACCCCCCACCCCCATCCCCACCCCGGGCACACACACATGCTTAAAAATAAAATCAATTTTAGCAGGGAGATGGTGGGGCATGTTTTTAATCCCTGCACTCAAGAAGCAGTAGATTGATCTCTGAGTTTAAGGTCAGCCTGGTCCTTGATGATGGAAGACCAAATGATACTAAACATACACTTCTACCTCTTCATACAGAGTGAAATCCTCAGAAGAGTAGAAACAAGTTTAAAGATACATATATATTTTATAAAAAAGAAATGTTTGAATCAGACTGAAGTCAAAGGCACCTATCAGGAAGAGAAAAATGAAAAATTTTCCTAATACTAAATTCTTTTGTATTATCGACCATTATCAGAGTAAACAGGAAGCTATAGAACAAAGATTTGCACTCTTAAATCAGTGAAATATTCATTTCCAGAAAACAACATACCTTATTTCTGGTAACTCCTATATCAAGTCCATGCCTAACAAAAATCAAAACACATATGATTACCAACAAATAAGTACATTGTTTACAATATCATTGTTACTATAGCCAATAAAATTACATAATATATATATATATATATTATATAAAATGATGAGTTATGTTTTATGCATAATATAGACAACCTACTTTTCATAGTTTGATCTACTCCAACTGCTCTCAGATTCCCCCTACCTCTATACGCATCCAACTTCATTCTGTCTGTTTGTCGCTATCTCTCTGCCATTCACTCTATTTATTAGTCAGTCTACCTCTCTACCTGTGTGTCTATCTACCTTTCTCTGACTTTTCTGATTCAGTCCAATTTATTTTGGATGACTACTATTGGTTATAGGGACTGTCTTGGTATGACAGATATTCCAGGAATCACACCATTAACGAAAACTGACTTTCTCTACCAGCAGCAATCAAATTACAGTCATACATTAGCAAGGGGTAGGAGTGCCCTTCTCTCTTTCTCCATGCTAAGAATTCTTCTTGTTAAAGACTGTGCAGGTCTTGTCCATGCTGTTACAATTGTTGTGGGATCATATACATGTCTGGAAAACACTTTTGGTCAAAGTCATCTATCTCCTTTGGCTCTTATCATCTTTCTTCAACTTCTTTCATATAAAATTCTGAGCCTGGAAGGAAGGAGTACGACATAGACATCACATTCGTGGCTGAGCATCATGAGGTCTCTTAGTCTCTGCATTTTGAACAATTGTGAATCACTGGCTTAATTTCAATCTACTGCAAGAAGAAAGTTGAGCAATGTACTTATCTATAGCTATAGCATTAAATTATACTTGTTTTGCATAATGATGATGAAGATGATGATGGTGATGATGATATTTATACATAGAATCCATGACCTATCTAGCAAAAGGTTTTTAGCCTTGTTGATAGTGTCAGGCATGGGTTACATATCATGGAGCAGTCATTAAATCCAATAAAAAGTGCCTGGTTATTTATGACTCTTTTGCATGAGTGAGCATATGTTACCTGACAGATCATTATTATAGTTCACAAGGTTCATAAAAGGGTGAGATTATTATATTCTCTCTCTGAAGTGTGTGTAATAAACTTTCAGCACTCTGAATGTTAGTCACTATGGATGAAACCTCCAATTGAGTACTAGCGAGAATTATTCATGACTCAAGTATGTGGTATCCAAAGCAATAGGATCTTACTCTAAATTTCTGTAAGAGAACCAACAGCACTGGCAATAGCCTATTGGTATGCAACCTCCAAGTAGATAACATACTTGTGCTGTCTAGATCTTTGTCACCTTGCCAAAAGCTAGTGCCATGTGATAAAAGAGACACTCAAAGGACACAATGCCTCCAATTAGATTTCATCTTTGGGATCACTTTCTTGACAATGATTGCTATAAGAGGGCCCAATGCACTGTGGGTCATGCTGCCCATGGGTATTTATTCCTGTGTTGTATTAGAAAGCAGGCAGAGCAAGCCATTTGAAGCAAATCAGTAAACATCATTCTTCCATTATCTCTGCTTCAATTCTTGTCTTGAGTTCCTGCCATATTTCTTTTATTATTATTATTATTATTATTATTATTATTATTATTATTATTATTATATCTATTTTTTACATTGCATTCCAGTCATTTTCACCCTCCCTGTCCTCCCTGTGACTGTTTCTCATCCTATTCCTCCTCTCCATCTCTAAGAAGAGGTCCCCACCCACCATCCCTAACCAACAGAACCTCCCAACTCCCTGGGGCCTCAAGTTTCTCAAGGGTTAGGTAGGTCTTCTTTCACTGGGGACAGACACCACAGTCCTCTGTTGTATACATGTTGGAGACCTCATATCAGCTGGTGTGTGCTGCCTGGTTGGTGGCTGAGTGTCTTAGAGATCTCAGGGGTCCAGGTTAGTTGAGATTACTTATTTTCCTATGGGCTGGCCCTCCACCTCAGCTTCTTCCAGATTTTCTTTAATTCAACCCCAGGACTCCCCTGCTTCTGTCTATTGGTTGCATATAAGTATGTGCATCTGACTCTTTCAGTTGCTTGTTGGGCCTCTCAGAGGATAGCCATGCTGGGCTTCTGTCTGTAAGCACACCATAGCATCAGTTATAATATCAGGCCTTGGAGCTTCTCATTGAACTGGATCCAAATTTCAGCTGATCACTGAACCTCCTTTTTCCTCAGTGTCTTCTCTGTTTTTGTCCCTGTAGTTCTTTTAGACAGTTCCATCACCAGCAGAAAGACAGGACATCAAGTGGAGGGATGGGGTTACCATCCCATAGTAAAAAACTCTGACCCTGCCATGTTTCTTCATGATAGACTACAACTGTAAGTTGAAACAAATCCTTTCAACTCAAATTGCTTTGGGTCATTGTATTTATCACAGCAATAAAACCCTAACTGAGAAACTATTCCTAGTTTTAGTGTTTTATTCAGTAGTGCATGGTGTCTTGTCAGGTTGTTGACACTCCCATTACAGTACAATTAATTTAAACTATTTTTATATATGTATATTAACATACTTTAGGAAGCTTCTACAGTAATAGGTTTCCATATGTTTTATTTTAAAAACCCTTAATTTTAGTTGCCCATTGCTCTACCCACTCCTCTTTCATTTGCTCCCATCCTCCTCTTCTCCATAGTGCATCATTTACATTGTTCTCCCCTTCCAAATTCTGTTTAATCCTTCCTTTTCCAAACCTAAAGTTCATACCCACTATCATTATACTCAACATTTAAAAATTCTATATATATAATTTATATATATATATAATTTATATATTTCAAATGTTTGATGAGTATATATACATATATATTTAAAAATTGTATATGTATTATATATACATAGAATTTATATATAATAATTTATATAAATTATATATATACAGTATATATATATATATGTGTATATATATATATATATACTCATCAAACATTTGAAATATCCTGATCATCAGTGACACATCTATAACAATACCAATATACCAAACTATAAAATTATTTTCTCAGTGTTGATGTGAAATGATTTCTCATAGATATGTTATATAAGGAGGACAATGTAGAGATTACCACTTCATTGAATTCTCATGTATATAAAAGGATATAAATATGTATTTGTATTGATGTATTTAGCATAAAATTGTATAGAACATGTTTTTCTTAGCCAGCAAAAGAAGTTATAGTTGAAATGCATAGTTACACTAGCTTATGTGTAAAGAATTGTTTATAACCACCCTCACACAAAAGAACAAATGAAAAGAAAGCAGTTATTGTACACATATTTCTATAAAATCATTAGTTTTCTTTATAAGGGTACACAATAAACTTCAAACAATGGTTACATTACTGGGGGTAGAATAGTGGAAAATAATGACATTTCACTATGTTTTTTCAACATTTTGGGTTTAGTATAAGATGTATGAGTTGCTTAGGAAAATGTGTCCAATGGGAGAGCTGGAGATCAAGAACAAACAAACAAAACAAATAAACAGGTGACATGTTTCCCATTATTTGACTCCAAGTCTTGACTAAAGATTTTGAATAGTTTCTTTATTTTGTGTAATAGATCAGTATAAAAATGAGTTGAAACTGTTTCCTTATCACTGATTTTGACAGAAAAAGCTGAAAATCATGTACATGACTAGTACTGACATTAAACATATTAAATACTTTAGTATTCAATTTTAGATCACATTTTAAGTATGTGTATAAGCTATTCATTCCTCAGTTTTCATCTCACAAAGTACTGCAAATCTTCTGCAGCTCTACATTAACATATGACTATTGGTGGTTTATTCTTAACACAATCTTAAGGTGTGGTTCTATCATGTAGCAGTGTTTCTTAATCATGTTTGTTCTAGATGAGTTTAATAATAATTTCAAATTTTAAAGACTAATTCATTAAAGCATATTTTTACACTGGGCTTTTATATATGTTAAATATTATCCTTGGTGCTAGACGATAATGATTTACTCTATTCTGTATCTTTCAATAACACTAAAATGTACAAGAGCCCACTTTATTTAGTCTAAGTTACACAGCTAAAAAAAGTCAAATCAGGCTGATGTGTAAATAGTGTGAAAACATCTGTATGTGTTACAAAATTTACTTTAGGAGATAAGAATGTAGTAAAATTAGATGATTAAATCGATCCCAAATGTGGGATATATTTTTTGCAATACATTTTGAAGTCTTTTTAATTTAGTAAATACAATTTATTACACCCCCTCAAAATAATAGTGGACTAATATGCTTTAAGACAGCTAAGGTATTTTCAATTACTAATAAAAGTTGCAAAATTTTCTTTGGAAAGTTTAAATTTATACATTTGTTTTTAGTATAGAAATAGAGTTTATTTAGGGCATGGGGAGGTGAGTTAAGATGGTAGCAGAGTCAGAGAAAGGCAGAGAGAGGGAAATAAAAGTAGAGAGGTGGGGGCCTGTCATGACCATGTGGAGAGAGGGGGGTAAAGGAACGGGGAGAGATAAGAGATAAGAGATGCAAGACAGCCGGGCAGTGGTGGCACACACCTTTAATCCCAGCACTCGGGAGGCAGAGGCAGGTGGATTTCTGAGTTCAAAGCCAGCCTGGTCTACAGAGTGAGTTCCAGAACAGCCAGGACTACACAGAGAAACGCTGTCTCAAATAACCAAAAGTGAGAGAGACAGAGAGAGAGAGAGAGAGAGAGAGAGAGAGAGAGAGAGAGAGAGAGATGCAAGAGACAGGCAAGAGCAAGAGATCGAATTTTTATTTGATCTCTTTTTTTATTTCAAACAGTATTCTTAAAATTTTCTATTTTGGTGTTCCCTTTAGATTCTTCTTTCCTTTTTCTATAGCAGTTCTCAAATATATCTTATTTTCCTTTTTCATCCCCTTCACATAATTCTTATAACAGTCTAAGAAGGGCATACTAACAATGGGCATAGAACAAAGTTGTTTATAATTCATACTCCAATGCTAAATGAAATAAATATAGTAAGAAATCAGTTTTCAGTACTATTTAGAGTTTTCTGTTCAAATTTTAGACTTAACACAGAAGAAATAATTTAAAAAATAATTTCTCTCATGCCTCTCCTTGTGAGAAAAAAATAGTACTTATTTTAAAAGGCAAAGAGTATAGAAATTTGTATTTTATTTTGGTAGCCTGGATATGATGAATTCAAATAAAAAAGAGATCTCTGGAAATTGATTGACAAAAAGAGGTCTTCTCATGCCTGCTTGAAAAACATTGAGGCTTATATTGATGGAAACTGAGCAATTTAATATTTCTAGATGCCATTAAAATATTTTTTCAATGCTTTTCTCTGAGTGTGATCCTGAACAATATTCACTCTTTACACTATGTCTTTCATTTTTACATGTCACATTCAGAAATCACTCAATTAGTTTTCTCATGGCTGCCCAAATGAATTAGTAACTTCCTTACTTGAAAATGAACTAGTTCTGGAAAAATGCACCATTAATGCTGGAAAAAAATTACATTTGAAAAGTAAGCATGCATTTCACAGTAAAAATAAAATTCAATTTATTCTCTAACAAGTTTCAAACATGTTTAAGAAACACATTGTGTAACTCAATAACCTTTTACTCATGATAGATGAATATGATTTCCTTTTTTTTCTAGTTTAATTTAATATCAGTTGTTTTAAAATCTGTGTGGTCCATGGACACCTGGGTGCTCCAAACTTTAATGGGTTTTAATTTCATTTTTTCTCCTGAGTTATTATGCAGCTGCCCTTCCACCCACACTCCATTATCTCCCAAAGCTATTTAAAAATATTCAAACCAAACTCACTGACAAACAGTCCCTAGCCAAGCCTCATTTCATTTGTTTTAGTACAAACTATGAACATTAACCTCCAGCTCCTAAATTTTTAGAAAGTAAACAAATGAATGAAAAGTATGCAGTATGATAATCATGTTGATGCTCAGTGGAATAAGATAAATTTAGGTGAATGTGATATTTTCGCCAACAAAGTAAAACATTTAATCATTTATGAAATGATCAAAATGATTCTAAACTTCATCTGTAAGAACAAACATATGAGACTAGCAAGGAAATTGGATGAAACTAAAGAAATTGGAAAAGAATTTGCCCTTTATACAATGAAAATCCACAACAACAAAAAGAATGTGGAAAAAGATATAGTGATTTCACTGTACATGTAACATGTTAATAAAAATGTTGTGCATCAATAAAAATTATGGATAAATATCAGGAGAATATTTTTCTTTTATTGGATATTTTCTTTATTTATATTTCAAATGTTATTCCCTTTCCAGTTCTACCCTCTGGAAAACCCCTATTCCATCCTCCCTACCCTTTCCTCTATGAGGGTGCTCCCCTACCCACCTACTCCCGCCATCCCACCCTGGCATCTATGAGAATATTTATTAAAAGTGTCCAAAATAGTATGCAGAAAATGTCTGACTGAAAAGTAACAGTCAAATAAAATGTAATATGTGATCTTCTTTTTGATCAGATAGCTAATATCACTTTCTATCAGGAATGCAAAATCACAAAAACAGATACATATATTGTACAGTGCTTGCATGGAAAAAGCTCTCATATATAGCTGGTAAGAATATAAATAGACAAATTCTTGGGTACAGTGTATTTTGTCAATTTCTTTGATCTAGCATCTCATGCCTAAGAAATTGCTTGAAAATTATATCAAGATATATGTTCACGTGTGTTCTTGGCAAGTTTACAGTAGTACAATGCCACAAATCAAATTAAATACTCACCAAAATAAGATTAGCTATATAAATTTTGTACTATTTTTGCAGAAGACTAAGCAATAAAGTAGAATTACTTCTGTAAAAATAGAAAGTTCAGATTTTTATTTTATTTTTAATCTATTTTTTCCTTTTAATAATCATAGATTCTCTTCTCATACAATATAATCTATGCCCTTTCAATGGACAGGGCCCCCAGTGGAGGAATGAGGTAACCAATCTACCTTCAAAATATTTGACTCAGAACTGTTCCTGTCTAGAAGAAATGCAGGGACAAAAATGGAGAAGAGACTGAAGGAATGGCCCACCAGTGACCTGCCCAATTTGGGATCCCTCCCATGGGCAGGCACTAAACCCCGACATTATTATTGATGTTATGTTGTGCTTGCAGATAGGAGTCTAGCATGGCTGTCCTCTGAGAGGCTTTACCAGAAGCTAACTGAGACAGATGCAGATACTTACACCCAACCATTGGACTGAGGTTGAGGAGCTGAAAGTATGGCCACCCCATAGAAAGACCTACCATATCAACTGCTCCAGACCACTGGGAACTCCCAAAGACTAAGCTACCAACCAAAGAGCATACATGGGCTGGTACAAGGCCCCTGACACATACGTAGCAGAGGACTGACCAGTCTGATCTCAGTGGGAGAGGATGCACCCAATCTTGTAGAGACTTTATGTTCAGGAAGCGGGAGGCTTTGGGGGAGAGGGAATTACCCTCTTTGAGGCAAAGGGGAGGGGAGAGTGAATAATTATGGGAGGGGGAACTGGGAAGGGGGACAACTTTTGGAATGTAAATAAAACGTTTTTTAAAAAGAAAAGAACAGGCGTCTAGGAATAGTGACAAAACATAACAAAATAAAATGCACTAAGATACAATGAAAAATATCATGTTGAAGTTGGACAAGATAAAGCAACAGAAAACAAAAGAGCCCCAAGAGAAGGTACAGAAATAAGAAACCTACATGTTTGCACATGCAGGAGTCCCATGGAAGTACTAAACTGAAAGATATAGCATATATGCAGAGGACCTAAAAATCAGAATTTTTAATAAGACTGAGTATATTATATAATACTTATTTTAAAAGACTGAATAAGAACATGTATATATTGTCCTAGAAAAACTCAAAAATACAAACTTAAACACAACACAGCATAGCGCATATAGAATGATAACATTTGTACTGAACTGATACTGGTGTTGATAATGGCATTCTTGAGTGATACTAGCATCAAAGAAAAAGAACACTGAATTAAATGTAACATACAGGTTTTGCCATAGTGAAGAGTACACTATCAACTCACATAGAAGTTTTAATATATCAGTCCACAAATCAAGTCTCTAAGTTTGAAAAATATAGAGATAACACATTTAAATTTAAAACACCTAATCACTCAGCAAAATTGTGAATTTGATAAATTATACATGAATAATTGTTTTGCTATTCAAGAAAACAAATAATAGCAGAAAGCAAAAAAAGTATATAATAACAACAAAATGTTAGCAATGGATCAAGTATAACTAAGGATGCAAGGAATGAAACTATATCTCAAATATTTTCAATTAAGATAAAAATATTGGATGTACCGATAAAGGGCTAATATCAAAAATATACGAAGAACTCAAGAAGGTAGACTCCAGAGGAGCAAATAACCTTATTAAAAATTGGAGTACACAGCTAAACAGAGAATTCTCAACCAAGGAATCTTGACTGGCTGAGAAGCACTTAAAGAAATGTTCAACATCCTTAGTCATCAGGGAAATGCAAATCAAAACAATCCCGAGATTCTACCTTACACCAATCAGAATGGCTAAGATCAAGAACTCAGGTGACAGCAGATGATGGGGAGGATGTTGAGAAAGAGGAACACTCCTCCATTGCTGGTGGGATTGCAAGCTGGTACAACCACTCTGGAAATCATTTTGGTGGTTCCTCAGAAAATTGGACATAATACTACCTGAGGACCCAGCTATACTACTCCTGGACATATACCCAGAAGATGCTCCAACATGTAATAAAGACACATGCTCTACTATGTTCATAGCTGCCATATTTATAATAGCCAGAAACTAGAAACAACCCAGATGTCCTTCAACAGAAGAATGGATACAGAAAATGTGGTACATATACATGATGGAGTACTACTCAGCTATTAAAAACAATGACTTCATGAAATTCCCAGTCAATTGGATGGAACTAGAAAATATCCTGAGTGAGTTAACTCAGATACAAAGGAACATAGGTGGTCTGTACTCACTAATTACTGGATATTTGTTCAAAAGTTCACAATGCCTATGATACAACCCACAGACCATATGGAACATAGAAGGAAGGAAGACCAGGGTGTGGATTCTTCAGTCCTATATTGAGGGGGGAACAGGATGATCATGGGAGGTAGAGGAAAAGGAGGACCTGAAAGGGAGAGAGAAGGGGGAGAAAATAAGGTGGCAGTATCAGGAACTAGAGGAGATATGAGAGAGGTACAGTGCATCAGGAAATCAAACAAAAATATGTCACGGGGGGGTGAGGAACTGAGGATAGCTGCTGGAGGATTCCAAATACCAGGGAAACGTGAGGATCACAAGAGGGACCCAATGGGGATGATTTTAGCTGAAATGCACAGAGAAGGGGGCGATAGAACCTGTAGAGGCCACCTCCAGTAGATAGGCATGACCCCTGGTAAGGGGATGGGGCTACCCACCTAACTCAAAGTTTATAACCCAGAAATGTTCCTGCCCAAAGGAAGAACAGGTACAAAAAATGGAACAGAGATTGAAGTAATGGCCAACTAAGGACTGTCCTACCTGGGGATCCATCGTGTCTGCAGACACCAAACCCAGCACTGTTGTTGTAGTCAAGAGGCGCTTGCTGACTGCACCCTGGTGTGGCTGGTCCTTGGGAGGTTCTGCCAGCAACTGACCAGTACAGATGTGGATGCTTGGAGCCAACTGTCAGACTGAGCTCAGGGAACCTGGTGGGGGAGCTGGTGGAAGGACAGGAGGGGCAGAGGGGGATTGCAACCCCATAGGAAGAACAACATAGGCTGGCCTGACCACCCAGTTCTCTGAGAGTCTAGACCACCAACCAAAGAGCACACCTACAGGGATCCATGACTCCAAATACATATGTAGCATAGGATTGCCTTGCCTGACATCAATGGGAGGGGAAGCCCTTGGTCCTGGGGAGGTGTGGTGGGAGAGTGTGGCTGGGTGGGGGAGCACCCTCATACAGGCAAGTGGGAAGGAGGAGTGTGCATGTGGGATGGGAGTTTGTGGACGGGTAATCAGGAAGTGGGATATTGTGGTATGGGCGGTTGGTGGAAGGGGCAACCGGAAAGTGGAATAATCATTTGAGATGTAAATGAATGGAATGATTAGTAATAATAAAAAAGTTGAATGTAGCATGATTAGAAGCAAAGATGGTAATGTGTAGAAACACAATAAAGCTAGTAGATTTAAACACAACTGTATTGATAATTTCACTAAATCTGAATTGTTTAAACACTGAACTTAAAAGGAAAAAATAGTTATCAGAAAGAATGAGCAAGATTCTACCCTCTCATATTCCCAAAAGTGTACATCAAATCTAAAGAAACAAATAAATATTAGAGGAAATAAATTGTTAAAAAATACTGATCATAATAACAAAAGCCTGCCTATACTAACATCAGACCAACTACAAAGCAAACTTCTATAAAAGAAATATTATAAAAAATAAAGAAACTTTCTGATAACTAAAATTTAATTTATCAAAATGCCTAAATTATTAACTCTAAATCACAAAATATAACTAAAAGCTACACTAAAAATCATTAAAGATCGAACGTCCCAATTAAAAATAACAGTGGTATTTAAATACAATGCTCTAAAAATGTGCAGCAATTACCCATAAATATAAGCAATTTGATTTTTCTATAATGTTCAATAAAATCCCTTGTCTATATGTACCTTATTTTGTTATTCATTGGCCAGCTCCTAGGACTACTCCATTTCTGGAATATTGGGAATAGAACAATATGGAATATGAATGTGTAAGTATAGCTTTAGTAGAGAGTCCTCTGTGTATATGTCTCAGAATGGTATAGATTAGTGATAATATAACTATATGTTGGGTTTCTTGAAAAATCTCCATACTGATTTCCATAGTCACTGTACCAGCTTTCATTCTCACCAGCAGTGAATTGAGATTTATCTTTCCCATATCGTTAGTTTTAATAAAGTACAAAATTGGAGGACATGTGCTGCATGACTTAGGTACTTGCTGTAAAGTTACTGCCATCCAGGCAGAACAGAAAATATCTCAACTGAATAAAAATCCCTGCTTGAAATAAGACACATAATTGCATGGTCACTAGGTATTTACTGAAGCTGTCATTGTGATTCATTAGAACAAATGATGGTCTTTTTAAAAAGTTTAGAACAATTAGATATTTCTTAAACCCTGGCTTTGCTTCATATCAGGCACAAAAATGTATCTCAACAAGAATCACAAGGAGAATTAAAATTATAAAGCTTCTAAAAGATCACATATGCAACATATGCAATGGTGAAAGAGTTAAACATTTGTGTAAATGTATATTCAAGAGATCTAATACCAAACTGGTAATTTCAATATCACCAAACATTCAATTTCCTATCTGTCTATTGATGGATTTCTACATTGACTCATGTTCCTAGCTATTGTTAATAGAGCAGTAATGAACATGAACTAACAAGACATTCTATAGTAAGATATATAAAGTCCTTTGTATATACAGTCAGGGGTGGTAAACCTGGGTCACATGGAAGTTCTATTTCTAACATTTTGAAGCATGCAAACTCTGATTTACAAAATGCCCATACAAGTTTATGCTGCCACCCATAATTAAGGAGTTTTTTCCATTATAACAGCATTTGTTTTCAGTGGATTCCTTGATGAGAGCCTTTATGTTTGGGCCAAGGTAGAATCCCAAAGTAATTTTTGTTTGCACAAACTCTATGGCTAATGATGTTAAACATATTTTTAAAAATGTTTTTTAGTTGTCTGTATTTAATATTTTGAGAACTTCTTATTCAAATCTATAGTTCATTTCTTAAATAGAATGATTATTTAATTGATTTCTGTTTTTTTATTTTCATATTTTATTTACATTTCAAATGTTTCAGATCTCCCCTTTGGAACCTCCCCATTCCCTCTGCCTTCCCCCTGCCAATATGGGGATATTCTCCAACCCACTCTCCCACCCACCCACCCACTTCGTCTTTCCTCCTTGTCATTCTCCTATACTGGGGGATCTAACACCCACAAGCCCAAGGGCCTCTCCTCCCCCTGACAGATAACAAGTTATGTGTAGGTGTAAATGTCTATGGATATGTACATACCTGGACTGTATCTGCATGGGCCAGAGGTGTCAGATCCTGCTGGATGCTGTTAATTAAGGTTGAAGTCTACCATTATTCAGATAGCTCTCTGGGCTCAGAGCCAAATGGAAGTCTCCCTTTATCAACCGGGTTTCTCCTTCGCTGACTTTGTCTGGGGAGCCTTAACCCCATACTCTACCTGCGAAGGGTTGAGTAGTCCTTGGCAGACCTACAAGTTCAACTTCCTCTCTTCCCCTTCTTCTTTTCCAAATAAGAACACATCCAACAAGTACCTGGTATTCCTTTAATACTTCACTATGCAAATGAGGCACTCACAGAACTTCAAAACTCAAAGCTGATGATTTTTATTTACCCAAAAAACATTTTCTGCTCTTCAAGGTACATATATATCCCTGATCCATGCTGGAAAATTTTGTGCATACAAGCCCACCCTGAATAATGGTATACGCACAAGCTAAGATTGTCGTAGAGGACTGATTCACTGAAGACTGTGGGAGAAAGGATTTGCCTAAATGAGTTGTAACACTGAGATCATCAGAGAAGGCCTTCTCCCCACTACTCTCTTGCTCTGCCCATCACTCCTAGCTGTATCACTGTAGAACCCCAGCAGATTCATACTCTGTTTCATCCTTTTAGTCTGATGCATAGTGGTGGTGTTTTGATACCCCAAGCAGGAAGAATCTGAGGACACAGAACAACAGCTGTACTCCAAAACACATACCACAGATGGCACCTGGAACTTAAGGCACAGTCACAAGATCTTCTTCAGCTGGTGTTAATGGACAGTTGTGAGCTACCTGTTGGGAGCTGAACAACTTCTAGAAAACTATCAAGCATTTTTAACCATGAATCAATAGCTCCAGCTCCACTTTCTTGATATTGCATCTTCAGATGTATATCCATTGGTAAGCCCACTAGGTTCTGTTGGATCACTATCAAACTTACATAAAATCACTAAGCTGGCCCTAGTTAAAATCAGTTGAGTCACAAAACAAAATGAAATACATGAGCTTGTAACAAGGGATTTGTAGGTAAGGTGTGAGGTTGACAGGGTTGTAAACAAAGTTAAAGAGGTTTTAAATTGAAAATAATTAGAATACAACATATAATGTATAAGATTATAAAAACAAATTTAATCAATTAAAAATATTCTTAAATATGGATAAAGGGCTTTCAGTGAAGAGCAGGACTTGATGGGTGTAAGGAAGTTTAGAATACATAGAGTCTACTCACCCTTGATAGAAAAACCAATACCTTACTAAAGCTTGGACAACATCAAAGTACAGCTTGATGAACCAGTGAGTTTTATTGGGGTTAGTTACAGTAATATGGGTGAGGGGTTACTTACAGGAGCAGAAGTGACTCAAAGAAAGACATCTGCAAAAACAAAACACGTCCTATCATGAATACTAACTCATGAAGTCTGGAAACTTGAAGCACATTACACAACTTGCAGACAGCTCAACATATTAAATACTGTTATATCGAGTTACTTCAGCAGGTCTGAGGCTCTTTCTGGAAGCTCAACAAGTCTTTGTTTTTTCTAGATAGCTCACTAAATTAAATAAGGAAGATTAATATGTGTCCCTCATAAATTTCCAAGAATCTCAGAAAGCTACAAAATCATTACAGAGGATACAAAAAAGGATATCAAAAATAAATAAATAAAATAGTGTGTTTTTCTTTCATATAGGACAAAATTGTTTTGAATACATTTAATATTTGTCAACAATTGAGTGTCTATTAATGGAAAATGTCTCAAAAATTAGGAAAAGGAGGAAGCATCTTTAATGTCATCACTGTTGACTGAAATGTAAATATATTCATTTTCATGATGATAGGCTAAAGCTTAGTCATGAAGTTATTACTAATCAATGATGGCCATCATTAGTACCACTCATTGTTATTGAAAGAGATTTTTATCCAATGAAATAAATATTAGAATTATAACAAAACCATTCATAAAAAGCTTTATACCTATAAGATCTAAAAATATCTAGTAGTTGTTATAATTAATAAAGGTATTCAGATATTCTGGTGAATAAAAATATTAACATAAATATAATTTTTTCCAAATACTGGCAGTATGCATAGTTGAACTAGAAACAATTTAAAATATCATTATATTACTAGAAACCTTACAACAATTCCAAAGACAATTCCATAAGTCTTCACTGAAAATTGCAAACTTTCACTGAGTAAAGCTTATAGGAACTTTAACCAGTCTGAAGTTATGAATAAAAGTACCATATTGGTATGAAATCATTTCTCAAGAAATTATCCATTAAAAATAAATCAATCAAAATCCCAACAAGTTCTTCTTTTAATGTCTGATGAGCTGAATTTAAAATTTATATAGAAATGCAAATAGCATAGGATAACTAAGGAAGTATTGAATAATGAAGTAAGATCTGTTATATTATTAGGATCATGACCTCTTATAGACTTCTGAAATTGGGATCTTGACAGAAAAAAAAAACAGTAAATGGAGCATATGGGAGCGTAACAAATAATAATGTACTTATAGAAATTACCTACAACCTGGTAAAGTTGAAATCACATAGGTAAGGTATGTTATTTTGATAAATAATTTGTGTCAGTTTGATATAAAGATAAATTCTCACATAATATATGATGATAAATTCATCATAAACAAAACAGTTCAAATAAAATGTTAGACTTAATTCAATGTTACCAGTAGAACATATACAGGAACCTTTGTAAGAATATCTCCATAAACTTTCAATAGTCATATATTTTCATGTAGAAAAGTAGAATTATCAGTTGTAGGAAGAAAGATACAACTTGAACTATGCAGTTTCTTAGAATTACCATCTAACCCAAGATATCATTAAGGACATCAAAATATGTTTCCCAAAAGGAAGATCAGATATTGCAAAGTGATTATACACATAAAATATCCATAGAAAGTAAAGGGTGGTGTGACGGTTTGTATATGCTTGCCTCAGGGAGTGTCACTGTTAGAAGGTGTGGCCTTGTTGGAGTAGGTGTGTCACTGTGGGTGTGGTCTGTAAGACCCTCAACCTAGTTGCTTGGAAGTCAGTCTTCCACTAACAGCCTTCAGATGAAGATGTAGAACATACAGCTCTTCCTATACCATGCCTGCCTGGATGTTTCCATGTTCCTGCCTTCATGATACAGGACCGGACCTCTGAACCTATATGCCAGCCCCAATTAAATGTTGTCTTTTAAAAGACTTGCCTTGATCATGGTGTCTATTCATAGCAGTAAAAGTAAGAGAGAAGTTGATACCAGGAACAAGGATATTGCTGTAATAGACCTGACTACGATTTTGTTTGAAGCAGTGTGGATTTTGGGACTTTAAAAAGCAGTGAAATGCTTTAAATTATGCTTAATGGGTTATCCTAGTAAGAATATGGAAGACTTTGTTGCTGAGTATGATTTGAATTGTGCAGAACTGGCCCAAAAGGTTTCAGTGAAGAAGAATTTTAGAATATGGCCTAGAGACTATTTTTGTGTATTGAGTATTTTTGCATCGATAATCATAATGGAAATTGGTCTGTAGTTTTCTTTCTTTGTTGTGTTTTTGTGAGATTTTGGAATCAGTGTAACTGTGGCCTCATAGAATGAATTGGGTAGTGTTCCTTCCGTTTCTATTTTGTGGAATAGTTTGAAGAGTATTTTTATTAGGTCTTCTTTGAAGGTCTGATAGAATTCTGCACTAAACTCATCTGGTCCTGGGCTTATTTTGTTTGGGAGAATTTAATGACTACTTCTATTTCTTTAAGGGTTATGGGACTGTTTAGATGGTTTATCTGATCTTGACTTAACTTTGGTATTTGGTATCTGTCTAGAAACTTGCCCATTTCATCCAGATTTTCCAATTTTGTTGAGTATAGACTTTTGTAGTAGGATCTGATGATTTTTTGAATGTCCTCAGATTCTGTTGTTATATCTCCCTTTTCATTTCTAATTTTGTTAATTTGGATACTGTCTCTGTGCCCTCTGGTTAGTCTGGATAAGGGTTTATCTATATTGTTGATTTTCTCAAAAAACTAGCTCCTGGTTTTGTTGATTCTTTGTATAGTTCTTTTTGTTTCTACTTGGTTGATTTCAGCCCTGAGTTTGATTATTTCTTTGCTTTGACTCCTCTAGGTTGTATTAGCTTCTTTTTGTTCTAGAGCTTTCAGGTGTGCTGTTAAGCTGCTAGTGTATTCTCTCTCCAGTTTCTTTTTGAGGGCACTCAGAGCTATGAGCTTTCCTCTTAATACTGCTTTCATTGTGTCCCATAAGTTTGGGCATGTCGTACTTTCATTTTCATTAAATTATAGGAGGGTCTTTGATTTCTTTCTTTATTTCTTCCTTGACCAAGTTATCGTTAAGTAGAGTGTTGTTCAACCTCCATGTGTATGTGGGCTTTATGTTGTTTTTGTTGCCATTGAAGATCAGCCTTAATCCGTAGTGATCTGATAGGAGGCATGGAGTTATCTCAGTCTTCTTATATCTGTTGAGGTTTGTTTTGTGACCAATTATATGATCAATTTTGGAGAAGGTACCATGAGATACTGAGAAGAAGGTATATTCTTTTGATTTAGGATGAAATGTTCTATAGATATCTGTTAAATCCATTTGGTCCATAACTTCTGTTAGGTTCACTGTGTCTCTGCTTAGTTTGTGTTTCCACAATCTGTCCATTGATGAGATTGGGGTGTTGAAATCTCCCACTATTATTGTGTGAGGTTCAATGTATGCTTTGAGATTTAGTAAACTTTCTTTTATGAATGTGGGTGCCTTTGCATTTGGAGCATAGATGTTCATAATTGAGAGTTCTTCTTGGTAGATTTTTTCCTTTGATGAGTAAGAAGTGTCCTTTCTCACCTTTTTTGATGAATTTTGGTTGAAAGTTGATTTTTCCGTTATTAGAATAGCTACTCCTGCCAGTTTCTTGGGACCATTTGCCTGGAAAATTGTCTTCCAGACCTTTACTCTGAGGTAGTGTTTGTCTTTAACACTGAGGTGTGTTTCCTGGATGGAGCAAAATGCTGGGTCCTGTTTATGTATCTAGTCTGTTAGTCTATGTCTTTTTATTGAGGAATTAAGTCCATTGATGTTAAGAGATATTAAGGAATAGTGATAGTTGCTTCCTGTTTGTATAGCTATCTTCTTTTGGATTTGTTGAAAGATTACTTTCTTGCTTTTTCTTAGGTGTAGTTTCCCTACCTGCGTTGGTGTTTTCTAACTATTATCCTTTGTAGGGCTGGGTTTGTGGAAAGATATTGTGTAAATTTGGTTTTGTCATGGAATATCTTGGTTTCACCATCTGTGGTAATTGAGGGGTTTGCTGAGTATAGCAGCCTGGGCTGGCAGTTGTGTTCTCTTAGAGTCTCTATGAAATCTGCCTTGGATCTTCTAGCTTTCATAGTCTCTGGTGAGAAGTCTGGTGTAATGCTGGTAGGTCTGCCAGTATATGTTACTTGACCTTTTTCTTTTACTTCATTTAATATTCTTTCCTTGTTTTATGCATTTGGTGTTTGGACTATTATGTGAAGGGAGGAATTTCTTTTCTGGTCCAATCTATTTAGAGTTCTGTAGGCTTCTTGAATGTTTACTTTCATCTCTTTCTTTAGGTTAGGGAAGTTTTCTTCTATAATTTTGTTGAAGATATTTACTGTTTCATTTAAGTTGGGAATCTTCATTCTCTTTTATACCTATTATACTTAGGTTTGGTATTCTCATTATGACCTGGATTTCCTGGATGTTTTGGGTTAGCAGCTTTTTGTATTTTGCATTTTCTTTGACTGTTCTGTCAATGTTTTGTATGGTATCTTCTGCACCTGAGATTCTCCCCTCCATCTCTTGTATTTTGTTGGTGATGCTTGCATCTATGACTCCTGATCTCTTTCCTAGGGTTGTCTCCCTTTGTGATTTCTTTAATGTTTCTATTTCCATTTTTATATCCTGGATAGATTTGTTCATTTTCTCTGCCTGTTTAATTGTGTTTTCCTGTATTTTCTCTTTAAGGGCTTCTAGCTGTTTACGTGTGTTCTCTTGTATTTCTTTAAGGGAGTTATTTATTTCCTTCTTAAAATCTTCTATCAACATCATGAGAAGTGATTTTAAATCTGAATCTTGCTTTTCTGCTGTGTTGGCATATCCAGGGCTTGTTATATTGAGAGAACTGGGTTCTGATGATGTCAAGTTGCCTTGGTTTCTGTTCCTTATATTCTTGCCCTTGCCTTTTGACATCTGGTTATCTCTGCTGTTAGCTGGTCTTGCTTTCTCTGACTGTTGCTTTTCCCTCCTGCATGCCTTTTCATCAGTACTCCTTGGAGACCAGCTCTTTCTGAGAGGAATATGTGTTTGGAGAACTGTGGTACAGGGTCAGCGCTGGGATGCAGACAGAGCTCAGAAGGATCCTGTTCCCAGCTGTTCCTTAGTTCCTGTGTCCTGATCTTGGTTCCTGTGTCTGTGAAGGTCCTTCTTGATTGAATAATTTGAACAGAAGTGGTGGTCTTCCTGTGCTCAAAGGTGTGTCAGCACCCTGGGGAGACCAGTTCTCTACTGGCACTGAGTATGGAGCCCTGTGTCATGAGATCAGCTCCCCAGTGTCAGAAGGAAACCATAAGTTCACTCCTCAGTCCCTGTGTCCTGGGGGTTCTGGATGGGTCTCTCTGAGCAGAGGTGCTGATCTTATCTCTGATCATAGGGGTGTCCACACTCCTGGGAGGGTAGTTCTTTCCCTGTGCTATTTATGTATGGAGCCACTGCATAGACCTCGGGTGTAAACTGGAAGGCTCCTGTCCCAGGCTGTTCCTCTGCCCCAGTGTTCTGTAGATTCTGGGCAGGTCATGCTGAGCAGTGGCTCCTGTCTTATCTCCACTCACAGGCTTGTCCACACTCCCTGAATGTTAATCTTCTCCCAGTACTATTTGATTATGGAACTCTGTGGCACAAACTGGGTTCCCCAGCAGCAGAAGGAGACTGGAAGTCTGCTGTCACTATGGGGACTTTTGATGTTGGACTAAATGTATTTTACATTAGTCTATGTTTAGGTATGGCCTCAATAGGCTCGTATGTTTGGACATTCCCATTAGGGACAGGGAGTGGAATGTGATGGTTTCTATATGCTTGGCCAAGGGAATGGCTCTATTAGAAGGTGTGGCCCTGTTGGCATAGGTGGATGTGGGCTTAAGACCCTCACCCTAGCTGCCTGGAAGTCAGTCTTCCACTAGCTGTCTCCAGATGAAAATATAGAAACCTCAGCTCCTACTGTACCATGCCTGCCTGGATGCTTCCACATTCCTGCCTTGATGATACTGGACTGAACCTCTGAACCTGTAAGCCAGTCCCAATTAAATGTTGTCCTTTATAAGACTTGCCTTGGTCATGGTATCTGTTCACAGCAGTAAAACCCTAACTAATACAGGTGGAAAGGTACAGCAACAGAAATACAAGAGACAAGAAAAGAAACAAGGAAAAAAGAAAAGGAAAAAAAAACATTTTTCACAAGGCAATCTAGGCAACTCTGACCTTAAAGAGACTGCCTGTCATTCCTAACCATAAGACAAACCTCACAATTGTTAAATATGGATGAGGAATTTACAGTCATAGTGCATAACACATCAGCCTTGCATAAGACTATTTTGTCTCTTTCCATATTTCAAGTGCTGTCTTAAAAGATTGTAACTGAAATTAATATAGGGTGACAAATCCACGATCTGGGACACTGCAACTATAGCCCCTAACTGAGCTGTAACTAAGTCAGTTGTTGATGAAGAAGGGCTCTAGACATGAAGACTGTGAAGTTCAAACATCTAGTGGGACAGATGTTTATTAGTACCACTGCTTCAAGGTGATGATCTAGATAACTTAAGGAAACTGAAAGCCCCCAGACAAAATTTAGCATGTACTGCTATCTCTAAGACTTAGTCTCTAACTAGTGATTTTCCACTAATGGAAATAGGAAGCCTAAAGCTCAGGTCCAGGAGATATTCCCAAGAACATCTTCTTTCCTACAAGATGTTTAATAAATAGCCAGATCATAAAACATTTAAATGAATCCTCTAGAAACATATCTCAGTGTTCCGTCTACCTCAGCTGTGTCCTAACACAGTTTAATGGGATGAAGCACAAGCCTCCAGTGTCACCTCACCATTCCTTCTATTTGTTAACCTCTAATATTAAAAAAAAAATTCTCATAAAGAAGGTGCTCTATTATATTGCTTTTCTGGCTAGGATTTTATTGTTTGTTTGCTGCCTTTGCCTCTGCATTTTCTCATATTATTCTAGTATTATTTGTGATATAGAAAACTGATCCTTCCTCTCTTAGAAGTTACCAATTGCCTGTAGCTCTTCATCTAATGGTGAAGGCTTGCGAAATGCCACCTTACACATTGTAACATCAACTGGTTTGTCATGCAAATCTTGTTTAGACAACATATATTTGAGATTTCATGGATGTGGCTATTATGTCAAGTCAGAAGCTGCAAGTGTTTTTGTTCTCTGGCTCTTGCAAACTTTCTACCTCCCCTCCTTATAACAATCTAACCCAAAATGATTAGCCCTAAACACATGCACAAATGAGCAATACTAAATAAACAAAATAGGTTGTATAAATGAAATTATTTCATCATCAACATGACTAAATTTAAATTATATAGGAAGATTACCTCTGTCCATGTCTGTCAGAGCTTTTACAGAAATGATTGACTGTTGAAAAAAAAAATACTAATCCTGAATATAGGTGGCAGCATCCCATAAGCAGAATGAATGTACTAGGAAGAAGCGAAAAATAAGTTGTGCACAGTCATTCAACTTTTCCTTCATACTCAACTACCCAAATGTGAGAAAGCACTAGCTACCACTGCTGTGAGCCATTCCTTCTACATTGTATTTTTTTACCATAATGGATATACCTTCGCTACCACAGCTGTGAGCCATTCCTTCTGCATTGCCTTCCTTACCATGATGGATATACCTTCAAAGTGTGGCCTCAAATAAATACATCCTCCCTAAGTTGCTTTTGTTTGGGTATTTGTTCATACTAGTAAAAAGGATAATTAAGAGAGAAAAATCAGAACTGATGGCATTGTTGCTGTGATTATCCTTTCTTTTGGATTACATTCAAAGGAAGTTGTAACTGCTTGGGAGCATGAATTTTGAATTGCCAGTTAAAGAAGCTCAAGAATCCTGCAAGCAGAGTGCATTGTAGAATTCCCATTCAGAAGTTCAGAATGGTGATAGAAAACCCAAGGAAAGCTCAGGCAGTTTTAGAAGAGAGAAAACTACTCTATAGGTGCTAAGGCTACTCATATCCTAGCAACAAGTATTATTGTGTTCTGCTCATTAAAACTTGAGTTGTGATTAATGAAAAAGAGTATTCAGGCCATGGACCAATTATTGCTCACAGATTATATTTTATACTGAGTCATGGTAGTGAAAAGAAGCAACTTATAGGATAAAAAGATAAAAAATACGCAGCTTGGTGGGAAGAATAGTTTGAACATTTTTAGTGTTGTAAGTAGTAATATATAGTTTGAGAAAGGATGGAGGTTGAACCCTGTTAAGATTGAAAATGGGGATAGTGTTGATAAAGTGGATGTAATTTTAAAAGAGATTAGTGCTATTAAGGCGACACTTAGGTTTTTCATGTAGGATGTTAGGGAAAGTTCCTTGAGGAAAAGATACTACCCATTGATCCACAGATGTTCTAGAATGTAACAATGTAAATTAATTTGGAAAGAGATAGTCAATACATGGTCGTCTAGGTAACTATTTTATCAGATGAAAGAAGAAATGCATACATTGCTGCAGCTGTGATCCAGTGGGGTATCTATTCAAGATCTTGACAAGACAGTCTCCAAAGAGAATAAAATAAGGTGTAGTAGAAAATCCAAAAGTATAAAGCATATTATGTTTGACCCTCATAGTTTACTCTGCATCATTTTTGCTCCTTTATTATCTATAGTTTTTCATTATTAACTCCTTTTTTTTTTTTGTTTTGTTTTGTTTTTGGTTTTTCGAAACAGGGTTTCTCTGTATAGCCCTGGCTGTCCTGGAACTTACTCTGTAGACCAGGCTGGCCTCAAACTCAGAAATCTGCCTGCCTCTGCCTCCCGAGTGCTGGGATTAAAGGTGTGTGCCATCACTACCTGGCTATTATTAACTCTTAACAAATCAATTTAAAATATATTATTTACCTGCTTTGGTTCTATATTGTTATTTATGGTGGTTTGAATATGCTTGGCCTAGGGAGTGACACTCTTGGGAGTTGTTGCCTTGTTGAGTAGATGTGGCCTTGTTGTAGTGTTGCAGGAAACTTTAAAAAATGAACCAGCATGTCCCCATGTACTGCCTACTCTCTGCCCCGGTCTGGCCAGCCATGCACTGGCCGGCAATAGCTGACCTGTTTTATCTCATGGAGACTCTGACTAATAGCGCCATGATCACTCCACCCAGCTAGCTAGGTTCCCACTGGCAGGTCACTACCATGCAAACCCCATGCTTCAAATCTCTGTCAGCCTTTTTTGTGCACACCAGGCAGACCCACGCTTTGCCACCGTACCTTTCTCCTGAAAACCCAGACGAGCCATTGCAAGAAGAAAAAACACCACATAAACATAGCTCAGAAACAATGGTAATTTAATAATTTCTATGACAAATGATAATGATACAAGATGCCCATCTAGATTAGACAAGTTATCCCAATAATTTTATCCCTGCTTAATATCATAGCTACCTGTGGTTATTTAAAGTCACACTGTTGTCTGCCTCCATTTTGGCTCTCTCTCTTTCTCTTGTTGCTACCTCTCTCTGCAACTCTTAGCTCTGCCTCCCTTTTCTATGTCCAATCACAGGCCTCCTGCTTCACTAACATTTAAATAGATTGGACAAGGAAAATCCTGTCACATTGGAGGAAGTGTGTCACTGTGAGAGTGGACTTTGAGACCATCCTACGAACCACATGGGAGCAGTCTTCTCCAGTCTGCCTTTGTTTCAAGATGTAGAACTTTCAGCTCCTCCAACACCATGCCTGCATGGACACTACCATGATTCCATCTTGATGATAATGGACTGAGCCTCTGAACCTGTAAGCCAGCCCCATTTAAATGTTTTCATTTATAAGAATTGCATTGGTCATGGTGTCTCTTCACAGCAATGAAAGCCCTAACTAAGACAATTCTTCTCTCTGATAAAGACTAGAAATTTATCTCTTAAATGCAGGCTGCTAACTACAAGTTACATATTCTAAAATTTTAAAAAGAAAAAAAAAAGCTTCACAATCAATGTAGAAATTGCAAAAAAGAGAAGCATGTAACAATTAGTGAAAATGACTCCAGTGGTTCATAACATCTAAATAACTAAATATTTAAAAAGTGGGATAGGTTGGGGATATCCTCTTGAAGACTGCGGAGGAGGAATGGGATGAGGAACTGTCAAAGGGTTGAATGGGAAGTAGATAATGACTGGACTGTAAAATAGGATTAAAGATAATTTAAAATAAATAAAATTAAAAACAACTATCATGGCAAATGATTCTGCTTAAGCTTAAATTATATATCTAGATTCAAAAGACTCAGGTCAGTTCAGTGAAGGAATACTCTGAGCCTAATATACCACCCAATGCATTTCATAAAAAGTCAAATAGATATACTTTGAAACTATGGCTAGGATATAGGAAATAATGGTATCAATAATGGTATCAATTAGTGGACCTATAACAGGTATGAGGTGGTATTAAGGATCAAAGTAAGAAATGGGAAGAATGAAGATTACCCAGTGAACAGTAAAACTGTAATTATTATCCTAGGTTTTCTCATAGGAATTTGAACAAGGCAATGATGAGGAATATAAGATAAACCTAGCTAGTCAAGTTTGAGGCACATTATGTGGCTGTATGATCTGAGTCCAAGTGTAAAAACAAAACAAAACAAAACAAAAAACACAGTTAGAAATTAATCAAAGTAAAGAAATATCACTTTAGTTATAGGTAACCTGATACTTGGTGCAAAGTGGTGAACTCCATCTACTTAAACACATAACTTCTGGTTTTAATTATTTCTAGAAGAGTTAATAAGTAAAAGAAAAAAGGAAAAAAATTAAGAGTGAAAATAAAGGAAATCTAATATTATAAGACAGAATTCCTTAAGACTTTGGTGTAATGGATCAAACAGCAGCTATTTTAGACTTGAGAACAATACCATTACAATTACTTTACTCTCACTTAAATAGCAAAGAAATTCTAGGTTTAAAAAATAACTTAAACTATGTTAAAAAGTAAGTGTGAACTGGATTTCATTGGTTAATCATGCTGTGTGCAGAGTGTATTTAATGATTTCATGTGAAGGGAGAAATATATTTAAGAGAATCATGCAAAAGCTAGGCCAAATATTCTGCTCATTTTAAGGAAAAAATTGGACTTACTAACAAAGTCAGCTGATTCTATTTCTAATCAACTCCTTACCTCAATCTAGCTAAGTCATACTTTTAAATACCCATAGTTACATTCTAGTTGAATACAATTGTTCATTTTGACAATAATTCAATAATTAGAGAAATATAACCAAGTTCAGGTCACTTTATCTAAGAAAATTTGTGAAATAGTAAACAAAATATAATGCCAGGATCTAATGATATTTAACCTCCTCTCTGGATGTACCTGGTTTTTTTTCCCCATTTCTTTTATGACTATAGATCAGGGAAATCCTTACTCAAAGATATTGTATAACCATATGCTATAAATTCTAGATGACTGTGTAACTAGGAAAATGTTCCCATGGAAAATTAAAGCTACTTCTTATTTTGAAACTTTGAGTAATGCAGGTCAGAAGACATAGGTCAGTTAAGGAGATACAGATGCTGAGAATTTTCAGAGTACCTAAACTGTTTTCTGAATAATTTATTTTACTGAAATCATGTGGTGACCTTTATGCTGCAAAATATAGATCATATGACCGAAGTGTATTGTCCCTGGGTTCTTTTTAAATGTAGGAAATTCCAACTTGTGTAACACAAACTGATAAAATAAATACCAAACTTCCCAGAAGAAAAAAATAATAATGTCACTAAGGTGAAGAAATACTGAAAATGTGTATTCTTTATTTTCTGAACATTTTTGAGATTGTGAAACCAGTCAGCTCATGCTATTCTATTATCTCAATTACTTTCTACTGAGGGTCAGAACCTTTGAATGAACTAGTCCTACAGCAGCAAGAATCTACCCTCTGCTTTAAATGAGACTGCTATTTGTGGGAGAAAGAGCACTGTTCAGTAAAGCTGCTGTATTTTCACTTCTTACAAAGTATATAAAAGCAGGACAATAACTCCAAGAAATGACATGCAGGGGCTCTATATTTATTCTCTTGAAATAATTTTCATGTCAAATATGTTCTGTTTTAAATTTAAAAAATTTTCTTCCCAGATATCATTCCAGAAAATCCCCAACAGTGTAAAATCAAACCTACATTTACTCAACCTCTGATATTATCACTTGCTATGTCAAGTTGAAGTCTCAGTCAAAAGCTTCATTAGTGTTACCAACCTCACCAGTCCCAACTCATTTACTGCCTTCAACAGGAGCCTGGTATGGCTGTCCTCTGAGTCTCTGCCAGCATCTGACTAAGACAAATGCAGATACTCACAGCCAACCATTGGACTGAGCTCAGGGACCACAGAGGAAGGGCTGAAGGAGGCGAAGAGGATTGCAACCCCATAGGAAGAACAACAATATCAACCAACCAGATCCCCCAGAACTCCCTGGGACTAAACCACCAACCAAAGAATACATATGGAGGGACCCATGGCTCCAGCCTCATATGTAGCAGAGGATGACCTTGTCAGGCATCAATGGGAGGGGAGGCCCTTGGTCCTGTGGAGGCTCAATGCCTCAGAGAAGAGGGATGCTAGAGGGGTGAGGTGAGAGCGGGTGAGTGGTTGTGGGAGCACCCTCTTAGAAGCAAAGGGAGGGGTATGGGATGGCAGTTCATGGAAGAAGGATAACATTTGAAATGTAAAAAAATAATTAAAATGGTTAATAAAGAATTTCAGAAATTTTCCTGTCAAAAGGAAAAGACAGAGACAAAAAATGGAACAGAGACCGAAGGAAATGCCATCCAGAAACCTCCCAACCTAAGAATCCATATCATCTTCAGATACCAGCCCCCCACACTATTGCTGATGACAACAAACGCTTGCTGACAGCCTGAATGGCTGTTCCAAGAGAGGTTCTATCAGCACCTGACCAATACAGATGCAGATACTTACAGTCATCACCATCACCATCACCATCCGTCTGAGCCCAGGGAACTGAATGGAAGAGCTAGCTAAAGAACTGAAGGAGCTGAAGAGGATTGCAACTCCATAAGAAGAACAGTATCAACTGGACCACCAAAAGCTCCGAGGGACTAAACCATCAACCAAAGAGTATACATGGAGGGAACTAGATACATATCAGAGGATGGTCTTAACTGACATCAATGAGAGAGGAGGGAGTCTTAATGCCACAGTGTAGGGGGATGCTAGAGCAGTGAGGCAGTAGTAGGAGAGTGAGTAGGTGGAAGATCACCTTCATAAAGGCAAAGGGGAGGTGGGGAAGGATTTATGGGATGGGGTGGGTTATGGAGGGGTAACTGTGAAGGACGATATCATTTGAAATGTAAATGAATAAAAATTAAAAAATCCACCTCTATTAAAACGATGTCTGTGGGGGTGGGGGGGGAAAGAGAGAGAGAGAAAGAGAGAGAGAGAGCACCGAACTCCAATTTAATAACATAGATTATTTGTTCTATAACTTCTAATACATAGTCTTATCATTATTAGATATAACTCTATTTATTAATGGTTCTTAAGCTACATATCATGAATTACAACAATACCCAAAGATGCAGTAACAATGTTATACCAGGCCATGTGATTACAATTTCTCAAAATATCTATACAAAATATGATAGAAAATAATGGTGAATACCATTGAATCACACTATGTGGGTGATGAAAGAAAGAGAAGAGGGAGCTAGTGAAATGTGGTGAGTTAAAAGGAAAAATAAATATAAGCCTTTCAATTTGCTGTTGATTAAGAGAATTTTGAGTTATTTTCAGAAATATATGAAGATTGGAGAGAAAACCTCTGTTTAGATTGTGATACTCTGTGTGGCATAAAATTTTAAAACACTAGCTCAGCAGTCTTATAAACAAAAGCCACTTTACATAGTAAAATAAAGGCTATGTACAGTACAGATACCTAATAAACAAAAATATCCTAATTTTCTACTGCTATATAATTAGTCACTCACTCCACATTTAGTAGCTAATACAGCATTTTATTTTCTCATAATTATATAGATTAGAAGTGTGGCACCATATAACTGGTGTTCTTAGTTTAGGGTCTCACAGGCTTAAATGTAAGTGGTGGCTATGGGTTTTCTCATCCTGAAGATATAACAGAAAATTATCTTCTGAGTTTATATTTGCACAACAAATTCAACCCTGTGCAACTGTAGACTGGGAGCCCTGTTGCCTTACTATTTGTCAACTGAGTACCATTTTAAGTTCACTAAAGTTCACCTTTATTCCTTATAAAATGCAGACCCCTCCCAACAGAAGAGTCAAACTAGTGACAGTATGTCCAATTCCACATTTCAAACTTCTGATATACTCTGCTTCAGCTTGCCAAAGTTACTTTTAAAAAGTGATACTCTCGAAAGGCTTATGTGATTGTGTTAGTCACATACGTTATTTTTTTAAATCTAAATATTAGTTGTTCTATAGGATAACTAATCATGGGGTAATTTCTATAACTTGATAATATTCCAAAATCTGAGTTATCATGTGGGATATAATTGTGGGAGTTGCATGAATGTAAATTATTGGTATCATTTTAAAATTCTCTATCCTATATTTGAAGATTTTAATTCATCCTCAATTTATTCAACATTTTCAAGCACCATGTGTCAAGGTTTATTAATATTCAAGGAGTTACTATTTCTAATAAGAAATTAGTGACAACTTTTATTTTAAAACACAAACCACGAGTTATACTGGTTTAGAAAAATACTATGAATAAAGAGATCAAAGTTGAATTATACTTACATTTATTATTGTATGCATAATACTGGTTAAAATTTCAACAGTTTCCTTAAGATTCACGTTCTTTACACCAAAAAGAGAGAATAGTGGCACCGTATACTCCAGAGAGTTGTTCTCTAAATAGAGTTAAATGATATGATTGGTATAATGTAACATAGCAATATCTTCAGCCAATAGTTGCTATAACATACATCAAGCTTACAATTCACTAAGGCCACTAACAATGACCCTTTATCCAGAAGTATGGCAGCTCTGCAGTGCTTGAACAACCTCAGTTAAGATTTTCTTATGGTAAGTGGTCTCAGAAGGCTCATTCTTCCACTTAATATAATAGAAATGAATAAATATACACAAGTATATCCACACTGCTTCTACCATTGCCTCAAGGTCAAAGAAGCAGTCTTGGGAATCTAACCACAATACTGTCTGCTGCTTTAGTTAATAGATTAGGAAAAGTTTTAATAAATTTTGCCAATGGTTTCTTCCTAGCACTAAGCAAAATCTTCAAGTGTAAACAATTTCAACAAAAATTAAATATAGAGAAGTTTACATTTGACAAAGTAAAGAAAAATGTACAAACATCAAGACTGGGCAAACAGTTTTGCAGATATTTTGCAAACGATGCATTCCATTGTTATAAATTTTATGATCTTTAAATAGGAAACCAACAAATAATTGCTACATTTTAAATTCTCAAAAATTGCTCTTATATAGATTTCGAGTAGTATAGTTTTTAGAAAACTAGGAGTGGGTGATAACTTATGTCAAGAAATTTAATACTACAAGATATATATCATCTCAAAAAAATGGTGTAAAGAGAATAAATCATATTATTCTCTGCATTTCCACTGTAATTTTATTTGTAATTTATAATGTATTATACACTGTTGATGGTTACTGCTATTAAGGCTTATTTTTATCTTGAATTGCTAATAAAATGCATTTATAATAGAGTTACTCTAAGAAATAGTTGTAAGTCCACTGAGGGTGATATGTTGGGCACTAAAAGTCAAAATTGGTGAAAGAGTACCAAAATGCACACCCATAAAACAGATCTGAGTACACCTACATATGTATTCACTAGTATGAGAACTTTGAAGCTTGATATTATATTGATAAAGGCCAATTGGTACCACAATATTCTCCAGCTAATAGCCTACAATGTATTCCCCAAATAGGAACACCTATAGTCAACTCCTTATCTAGGTCATCAAATTAAAGACTTGAATAACAACTGCACTGCAAGCTATTTCTTGAAGTACTCCATAGAATTTGAAGTAGTTCAAAGCAGGCCCTACACAGTGGGTTAGCAATCTAATTAAGCACTTAAATTTGAAAATTGAGCCCTTGATGTTATCACTTACTAAGCAGATGGCTGATTACAAGATAGGAGTGAAAGGAGGTGGGAACAAGAATTTAAAATCTCAGTAGAAGTTACTCTGATAAGTCACTCTGATAGAGGAAACTAGAAGGTATTAGGTAATAGCCTGAACTACAGTGTAATGGTGACCTTTGAGAATCCTTGTTCTCTAAACTGGGTCACAATAATTAAAGATAATTTGAGAACATTATAGTTTTCTAATCTAAGCATAGGAAAGAATATCTGATGTCATCAACTAGCTATAATGAAATAAAATGGTCAACATATATTTTAGAGAGCAATAAAATCATTATTTGTTGGTTAAGGATATTTCATAGTGCATAGAAGTAATCCAATAGATATTGGTCAAAAAAGAGTAATGAAACAATTTTTCTATCATAATGATTTAAACAGTAAATGAAATATTGTATCATTAGCATTTTTAAAATATAAACCTTTTTTTTTTTTTCATGACAGGCTCTCACTATGTAGCTCTGGTGTCCTGGGACTCCCTAAGTAGACCAGGTTAGCCAAAAAGTCACAGAGATTCATCTTGCCTATGTCTCCCATGTGCTGGGATTAAAGGCATGCAGATCTCTTATGCTTTCTTAAATTTAGTTTTTATGCCAGAATACAAACCAATGAGCTTATGGCATCTTCATGGATAAGTTTGTTCATATTTTTTGTAGCCCAATTTCCTCCATTCCTTTCCCCATTCCAGCCATTTCTACTTCATTATCCAGTTAATCTCACTTTCTGTTTTTCTATTATATATTTCATTAACTTCTCTATGCCCACTCCTATTAAGATATCTTCCTCTCCTCTAATGACTCTTTATTTGAATCTTATGACATAAATTCACATATAAATATACATACATGTATATATTTAAATTTAGGTTCTACATATGAGAGACAACATTTTTTTCTTTCATTTTTTTTTAACTTAAGTCTTTAATGAAAGCCGTGTATGCAACACCCCTACTCCTACATCTTCTCGATCATTTCTTCCTTGTATTTGCCCTTCTCCTTTCTTACTTGTCAGAAATTTCCTCTCCAGGATCTTCTTTCAGTCCTTGTCCAGCTTTAGCCTGGTGATAACCACCTTGCTAGGGTGGATGCCCACATGGACAGCTGTGCCATTAGCTTTCTCTCACTGGACTCATTCAATGTAGATGACATATTTCTTCCTGCACACTTGGACCACTTTGCCATTTGCTGGCCTTTGTAGTGTCCTCAAACAATCTGAGCTTCTTCATCCTTTTGAATGGGCATAGACCAAATATTATACTTCTGTCTCAGCTCTTTGAAAAGAAGGAAAGACATGGTTTTCTCCGAATGTGAGAAGGTGCATTGAAATGCCATTTGTGGTTCTTGATTCGGTCAGAAGTCACAAAGGTATTGAGCTGCATTTTGGGGAATGCAATCCTAAGACATGTGGTTTTTATCTGAATCTGGTTTATTTAATATAACAACAATTTCCACTTGAATTAATTTTCCTACAAAAGTCATGATATCCTTGTTCTTTACAACTATACACAATTCCTTTGCCTATATGCACATGTTCTCTGTGTAGCCACCTATTGATAAATATCTAATCTATTTCCACTTTTTAACTATTTTGAGTAATATACCTATTTTTTCTGATCATAATATATTTTATTTTATGCCAAAGATATATATTTATGCCCAGTCCTTGCTATGATCACACAGTCCTACCCAGTTCCCAAGCAGGCAGCCAGCAAAGACATAAAGATAAATAAAAACTCTACACTTGTATAAAATGTGTTCCACAGTGAAGTTTTTAGTTTCTCCATACAAACTGATAAATAGGCATTTTAAAATCTTGCCTAGTTCTTTTTCCTTTCTTTCTTTTCTTTTTTTTTGACTTAAAAAAATGCGTTTCAACTTTTTTTTTTTTTTTCACAGTCCAATCCTTATCCCCTCCTGGTCTGCCCTCTGGTTCTCCACATCCAATACTTCTTCCCCCCACTCCAAGAATATGTTCCCACTCCCTCCTCCACCTGACTAGACCTTCCCACACCTTTGGGCCTCATGTCTCTCAAGGCTTAAGTGTTTCTCTTACTGAGGTCAGACCTGGCAGTCCTCTGCTGTATATATGTTGGGGACCTCATATCAGCTGGTGTATACAGCCTCGTTGGTGGCTCAGTGTCTGAGAGATCTCAAGGGTCCAGGTTAGTTGAGACTGCTGGTCTTCCTATGGAGTTTCCCTCTTTCTCACCTTCTTCTAGTTTTTCCCTAATTCAACCACAGGGGTTCACAGCTTCTGTCTATTGGCTGGGTATAAGTATCTGCATCTGACTCTTTCAGCTGTATGTTGGGCCTCTCTCAGAAGTCAGCTGTGCTAGGCTGCTGTCTCTAAGCACACCTTAGCATAATTATTAGTGTCAGACCTTGGAGCCTCCCCTTGAGCTAGATCCCAATTTAGGCCTGTCACTGGACCTCCTTTCCCTCAGTCTCTTCTTTATATTCCCTGCAGTTCTTTTAGACAGGAACAGTCCTGGATCAGAGTCTTTCACTATGAGATGGCAAACCCATCCCTCCATTTGATGCCTTGTCGTACTACTAGAGGTGGACTTTACAAGTTCCCTCTCCCTACTGTTGGGCATTTCATCTAAGGACACCCCCTTTAAGTCTTGAGGGTTTCTCACCTCCCAGGTCTCTGGTACATTTTAGAGGGTCTCCCTACCTCCTACCTCCCAAGGTTGTCTGTTTCCATTCATTCTGCTGAACTTCAGTGCTTCACTCCTGTTTCTCCACGAATATCTGATCATGCTCTCTTGTTTCCCTCCATGTCTCCTCTCCCACCCAGGTCCCTCTATCCCTCTGCCTTCCACCCCATGATTGCTTTCTTCTCCCTCCCAAGTGGAACTGAAACATCCTCACTTGGGCCCTTCTGCTTGTTATCCTTCTTGATTTTTTGGCTAATATCCACTTATTAGTGAGTATATACCATGCATGCCCATTTGGATATGAGTTGCCTCACTCTGGATTATATTTTCTAGTTCCATCCATCTGCCTGCAAAACTCAGGATGTCTTCATTCTTAATAGCTGAAGAGTATTCAGCTATTAATGTGTAAATGAACCACATTTTCTGTATCCATTCTTCTGTTGTGGAGTATCTGGATTGTTTCCAGCTTCTGGCTATAAGGCTGCTATGAACATAGTAGAGAATATACCCCTGTGTCATGGGGGGGAATCGTTTGGATATATGCCTAAGAGTGGTATAGCTGGGTCTTCTGGTAGATCTATTTCTAATTTTCTGAGGAAACTCCAGATTGATTCCCAGAGTGGTTGTACCAGTTTGCAATTCCACTAGTAGTGGAGGATTGTTCCTCTTTCTCCACATCCTTGCCAACTTGTGCTGTCACATGAGTTTTTTTTTATCACAGCTATTCTGATTGGTGTAAATTGGAACCTCAGGGTTGTTTTGATCTACATTTCCCTGATCGCTAAGGACTTTGAACATTTCTTTAAGTGCTTCTCAGGCATTCGGTATTCCTCTGCTGTGAATTTTCTCTTCAGTTCTATACCCCATAATTTGATTGTGTTGTTTGGGTTTTTTTTGGTGGATAGCATCTTGAGTTCTTTATACATTTCAACATTAGCCCTCTATGGGATATGGGGTTAGTGAAGTTTTTTTCCCAATGTGTATGTTGCTGATGTGTCATATTGACTATGTCTTTTGTCATACAGAAGCATTTCAGTTCCATGAGGTCCCGCTTATCAATTCTTGACCTTAGAGCCTGAGCCTTTGTAGTTCTATTTAGGAAATTCCCCCACTCCATGCCAATGAGTTCGAGGTTCTTTCCCACTTTCTCTTCTATTAGATTTAGTGTATCTGCTTTTATCTTGAGGTCCTTGATCCACTTAGACTTGAACTTTGTGCAAGGTAACAAATATGGACTTATTTTTTCTACATACAGACTGCAGTTAGACCAGCACCATTTACTGAAGATGCTTTCTTTTTTCCATTGTATATTTTTGGCTTCTTTGTCAAAGATCAAGTGTCTGTAAGTATGTGGTTTTATTTCTAGGTCTTATCAACCTGTCTGTCTCTGTATCAATAACACCCTGTTTTTATCACTATTGCTCTGTAGTACAGCTTGAGGTCAGGGATGGTGTTTCCTCCAGAAGTTCTTTTATTGTTAAGAATTTTTCTTTTACTCTTCTGAGGTTTTATTTTGGTTTTCCAGATGAATTGAGAATTGCTCTTTCCATGTCTTTGAATAATTGTGTTGGAATTTTGATGGGGATTTCACTGAATCTGTAAATTGCTTTGGTAGGATGGTCATTTTTACTATGATAATTCTACCAACCCATGAGCATTGGGAGATCTCTCCATTTTCTGAGGTCTTCTTTGATTTCTCTTTTAAGAGACATGAAGTTATTGTCATACAGGTTTTCACTTGTTTGATTAGAGTTACCCAAAAGATATTTTATATTATTTGCAGCTATTTTGAAGAGAGTTGTTTTCCTAATTTCTTTCTCAGTCTGTTTATTATTTGTATTAAGGAGAGTCATTGATTTATTTGAGTTAATTTTATATCTAGCCACTTTGCTGAAGCTGTTTATCAGCTGTAGAAGTTCTCTGGTAGAATTTTGGGGGTTGTTTATATATAAGGATATGTAAGTGTTTTTGAGATGGTATGTTATCTTAGAGTCTTTTGAGAACACATTCAATTGATAGAGCCTGTTTATGTGCTGGCTTTTGAGACAAAGGTCAAAGTGATACTCATAATGGCTGTACGAGTTACAGTTTCACCAACAGTGAAAAATGTTCATTAGCATTTTTCCTTGATGATAATTATTTTGATGAGAATGGGATAGAATCTCAAATCAGTTGTTTCCCTTCTAACTTTTTGAAGTAAATATTGGCTTTGAAGCTTGATTGGAGTATTATAATTTGATGAAAAACTGACTTGTAGTAAATTTAAAATGATCTCCTTAAAAGTTAGGATGTAGTTTGGGTACAGTTTTTTTTTGTTTTTTCTTTTTTACTAGTGTCTTGAAGTTCACTAAATTCAGAGCCTCCAGTATCCAGAAAAAGTGAAAAATAAGCTTTTTCACTTACCATTGATTAAGTGGGTTTGTTTCTACCACATAATTCTCCTAGCTTACCCAGGTGTTGCAGATAGCATATTGCCCATTTCAGAGCAACAGAAGAATGATAAGCTAATTTAAATCAAACTCTAGTTTTATTTTAGAATATAAACTCATAGTATCCAGCTCATTACTTATTTGATTTTTGGAGAAAGGTTTCCACTGGAACTCTGTAGTTCAGACTAGCCTTGAACGCAGAGAGTTCTCTGCCTCCACCTCTCAAGTGTTGGGTCTAAAGGCATATGCCAACATGCATGACTATTTTTCTTATTTGATCAACTAAAAATGTAACACAATTTGAGATAAAGAAAATCTCTAGATTAGTATTCAAAAGCTGTTATATACATTTTCATAAGTTTATTAATACAGTTTAGACTTTCATGTAAGATCTTCATTAGAGAATTTCAAATAAAATCAAAAATAAATTATACAGAAATTTAAGAATTCTCCTGGAGCATTTTGTCCTCTATCATAGGACAAAAGATTTGCAGGTATCTGTTTTGATTGTGTCCTATAGCTATTGAGTTTTTGGTAGTTGGCATTACTGGAAGGACAAAAAGAATCTTTTGTGTTGAATAATCAAAAATATATTTGCATAGTAGCATCATTAATATCTTGCATTATCTTAAGGTTTGACCTCATTTAATGTATTAAATGTAGCTATGAAAAGGTCTTGGGAAGTGCTTGTATATATTATACCATGATTCATTATTGCTTGTTATAATTTTAGAATCATTTTCCTGTTAGAAATTAAGAATAATTACATGAAATCAAATGTAACCTGCATTTTCATAGCCTACCACTCATTTCAAGGTGTAGTACATTAGTATTCATTAAAATATTTTACAGAGTATTCCATAGTAAGTTTGGAAATGGAAGTATCTATTGTTTGTTCATTGCTTCTTCAGGCAATATCCTCCTGAGTGGTGCCAGGTGTATATTGTGAGAGCTCCAGAGATAAATAAAGTATGATTTCTTATCTAGAAATACTGCTTTAGACTGTATATTGAATATTAAAACTCTCCATAGTTTTGCGATGTCCTTGGAAACTTTCATTCTGTTATACTTAAATATAAAGTCAAGCCACCAATATTGTCCCTTTGCATAGCCAAGCTAGTCACTAACTTAAAAGAGACTGTTAAGAACATAAGTAACATATCAAATTCAAGAATTAAGAAGCATTGCATATCAATATTAGTAAGTGTGCTTATATAATGCATAATAGTTGAAGAATGCAAAACCTATTGCTTTTCCATGTTCCTTCAATAATTTTTATTAAGTTGACCACAAACAACTATTTCTAGTACTGAGTAACAAATAAAATTTTTGTAAATTGCTTCCCATTACATCCTATTATAAGGCAATCAAACTAATAACATACAGATCCAATCAGATAAGAAGTTGTTTTCAGATAAGTGGTATATATAAGTAGTAAGAAAAAAATTAACAAATATATTGGCATTCAAATTTTAGAAAGCATATCATATGAGGTTTTTTTTTTAAAAAAAACAAAAACAAAAATAACTTTTAACTAAGCTGGGCAGTGATAATCCCAATGGTTGAAAGGCAGAGAGGCAGGCAGATCTCTAATTTCAAGGCCAGGCTGGTCTACAGAGTGAGTTCCAAGGAAGCCAGAGCTATACAGAGAACCCTTGTCTCAAAAAAACTAATATATATGTTTGTATAGTGGTTAAATATGACCCTGACACACTGTTCACTGTCTAAATACTCGTTCCTATTGCTTGTTTTTCACAGCTTTGAATTTACACTGTTCAGGGAAATGTAAGCCAGTAAACATTCCTTGAGACTGTATTACAATAAACATGAAAGAATACTGGGATCGGTGGCCAAATTCCCAGTGAATGGTCTTATAGACAGTGTACCCCAAAGTTCACTCTAATTAGTAGTTATCCTTCTTCTCCATACAGAAGAGTTTTTAATGTAGTTTCTACATAGTTTCTTTATGAATATAAACAAGTCTTGACTAATACAGCGGGAAAATCTATATAGGTACTTCCAAAAAGAGGACAACTCTTTGTGAACCACCAAGTGTCCTGGCTAGATATCTATTCTTCTTGAAATGAAAGTAATTTTAAAATTAACTTCATTAATTTTTAACCTCACAAATAATTCTGAATATACTGAGAAATGTACCATTTTTTCATGTAACTCCACATTTTTAATGTGAATGATACCAGAAATAGGTGAAAATAAGGAATTTAAATTAGAAGAGCCAACTAGGGCATAAAAACACAGAAATTAGTGTCTGGAACTGGGGGGAGAAAATGTCCTGAGATAAATTCCAAAGATAAAACAGTTTCTCCTAGGCTATTTTCTTTCTATTTTAACTCTCTGTTGAGTATAATTATGCAAGAATTTTTAGTAAATGTTTGTAGCCAGTAGGAGGGACAGGACCTTCCAGGTGCCACTGTCTACTATTTAAGCTAAGGGCAAAGGCAGGTAGCCTTTTGGGTGGTACTTACACAGTCTTTACTGCTACTTTGGTGGCTCCTTTGAAGACAATAGTGATGTCGCAGGCAAAATGTCAGCTAGTGGAAGAGTTTGAACTTGACTACATGTGAACCAAACAGAGAAGTCATCTAACTGAATAAACTTAACCGTTAAATCAATGCAAAACTCCATGATATTCATGGTATTGATAATATTGACATTATTTGTTGATGATTAGAGCATCACTTCTATACAAATGAAAAAGACATTGAAATTATCAAAACCTGTTCATTCCACAATCTTGATAGATTAGTATCAGATTCTTTCCAATTTTACTTAAGTGATATTTAAATACCTACATGTCAACCATGAAAATGAATGAGCAAAGGCATTTTTAAAACTATTCTTATTCTATTAAGTCATTTATATATTTAGTGTCTAATAAGTCCTGATTTTCCTAATCATAGTTAGATTAGAGGCTCATACTCTAAGTCATAGTGTCTTTTATAAATAACAGATCAAAGGAAGAGCAGATCAATGATTGTCATTGAGTAATTGCATTGGAAACCATCTCTTTAAGCTTATAATCTCTTTTTTTCAAGTTGAAAGAGTGGAACGAGATGAAGATTTGTGTAGTTTGAATCTACAGTTTAATCTGAATTACATAAACAAGTAAATTGGATTTTGAAAGCAAGAGTTCTAGTCTATAGGATTTTAAGATATTTCTGGATATTATGAAAGTTCAAAGAAACCTGCTGATCAGATAATCAATTCTATAAGAGTTATCATAATCAATAAGCTATTATTTCACAATAAAGTGTATACATATGAGAAACTGAATGGAAATGCATTGTAGACCAAGAGTGAGAGTAACTTGCTGGCCTTTATGAGGGGAACAACAACAACAACAAAAAAAAAAAAAACACAGGAGAAAGTTGTTAATAACAGGAGAAAAGACAAAATCTGTATCTCTGTCTTGCTAAATAAAGGGCTTGTGAAATAGATAAGGAACCCAGGAAGTAGATTGTGTATGGATTATAATGAAAACATTAACAACTATTTACTGAGTACTTATTACATATCAGGCCTCTTGTTCAGTTTCACTTTGAGCATTATGTTGTTTCTTTCCCAGTATGAAGATAGAGATGAAAGGTTTAGGGAGGTTCTGATCACACACAGATTATTCAGGGAAGTGATAGGGACAGTATTTAAAACCAGGTTTCTGAAAACACTTCCCAAGTGTCTAAGCTTTGGGAAGAAGTTCTAACAACTGCATCATATTGGTCAGGTTTTCTATGACAAAAAGAATGACCCATAACTCATATGCTATTTACACAACACAAGAAGATACCTAACATCTGCCACCTCAGTATGTATAATTTGCAAGATCATTCCTTAAGCTGAGGAAATACTAATTTCCTTGTGAAAATACTAGCTAAAATGACTTTTAATAGAGGCAGGGGGAGGGGGGGGGTATAGGGAGGTTCCAAAGGGGAGATCTAGAAAGGGGAAAACATTTGAAATGTAAATAAAGTATCAAAAATGTAAAAATTAAAATAAAATAAACATGCTAATTACATTTTTTGAAAGTTAACTCTGGTAAGAAAGTTGCTTTCATATTTTATATATTCCCATGAGTGCTGGGAAAGGAGAAAAGGCCAGCAAAGGCCATATTCTCACGAACCATACAGCAATTCCCACTGGTAACAAAGCACTAAAATCTGTTGCAATGTTCTGTTACATTGGGGTATACTATTTTGGAATCGTCTGATTGTCAAGGCAATGGAACACTGAATTAAAAGGGCAAGTGTGTCTTTCCAGGAGACTAAAAGGCAGAGTGTTGCCCTAATAAGAAAACATCTAATCTCAAACCCAAAATATTTAAAGAGAAAAAGGCATGATTGCCTTCTACAATCAAATTCCAATGCCCTAAAATGCCTTTAATTGCTAATAACATCATAATTTAATTCTTTATTAAACATGAAACAAACATAACTATTTTGTTTCTATAACATAACCATAACATCATGACATAAGCAAAACCATTCCTACCCTATATTATGTTGTCTATGTATGATAATCCATTTAATCTTCCCAATATTCTCTGTGTAAATTATTAACATTTTAACCAATTGACTATTAAGGGAACAATGGCTTTTAAGATTAAATTTCTTTGCTCTCCAAAGTAGTAAATGCAAATCTAGAGTTCTCAACTAAGCTAATCCAACCATAGACTCTTCATTTTCAAAATTAACATATTGCACCTTGCAAAAGTGAAACAGTTAGTAACAACTAACCTGCAGATTTGGAAATGTTCCCTATCAGATGTAATGCTGGTAAAGATCTTTTCCCAATCTCTTGGTTGCCATTTTGTCTTATTGATAGTATTCTTTGCCTATAATACTCATAGTAAAATATTTCCACAATTTTATATGTCAACAAAATATGATACCCATCTACATTATTATGAAATGGAAAGAGTCCATTGTAGACTCATTGTGTAGCACCAACACATGGTGTTGGTAATTTTTGTAATTAATTTTGTACAAAATTAATCTTTCAAAAGAACTAGCACTCTAGTCTAATTGCTTTATGCTCAAATTGTCATTCTCGTTCCTTTGCTGTTCAAGATAAGAAATCAAAAGAATCACAAATGAAAGGGGAAGAGCTGCAACAGCTAGAACCTTATTTCAAAATATCACATATGCATCTTTTATGAAACAGACTGTTGGCTGTATATAAATTAAATAAGTCCATCTTATTCCCTGTGATATAAACCCAAATCAGATGTAATTTCTCTGAGTCTACTTTAACTAATTTAAAATTATAGCATTGATCCTTGAAAGTTTCTCAATTCCTACTATGACCCAGGTGTTATGCACTTTTGAACAAATCATTTGCTTTATTTTGTGCTTTATGAATTATTGAAAAATATAACAAGTGTATGTTTATTGTTTCAAAAGAAGAAAACTTAGACTAAGAAAATTATTTTTTCAAACATCAGAATAATTGAAATGGGAGTAGGAAAGTAATGAAAATCTGTGATTTTCTGCATACTGAATGCCAAGTATTGATCTAGTCTATTCATGCACTTTGTCCCATTTATATCTGATAGGTGTTCAGAGGAGGAATATGAATAATGTATCCCAATAGATACTGATAATACCTGCTGTCTGTTTACTTGCTAAAAGAGCTTTATGGACAGGTGAAATTGTAAAATAAGCAAATTCTACTCTGATATCTTCCTTCTTGTTTTGTTTGGTCAGACAAAGCAAATGATTACTGACAGCTTCTGAACCAGCAGGTAGGATCTCAAACCACACTCAGGAATCAGCAATGTGGTATACATGAAACCACCACTTTTTGTTTGATAGACTATATTTTTGAGCCTAACAGGTACATAGCTCAGAAAGACACTGAGTGATGGTCAAATCGTGTTTCCCAAAATATAACTACATACAGTAAAGAAAGGCAAGAACACGTCTAGCCAAGAATGTGGGATTTAGTCCTATCCCTAGAGACAAGGGTTAGAAAGAGTTTCTATAAAATATTAATAGTTTTGCACATTTATGGCCTAACACCAAAAATATCTTTTCTCTCTCTCACTCTTTTTTTTTTTTTTTTTTTATTTTCAGGGAACAACTAATGTAGTTCACCTAAAGTTGCAAAGCAAGGGATAGAACAAGCCCCAGGGACTGTCATTTTTCAGAAATGCTTTTGATTCAATTTGGATAACTGTTAAAAATGAGTTTTCTTTCTCTGTTCTGCAGTGTACAACTTTTTTCCTTCATTTTTACAACTTGCTTAAGAAACCATTGAAAACCTTGTGATCAGTGACTTTAAAATAGATCTTTCTGGTCATTGAGAAAACTGGGTGTTCACATGACCTAGTGGTGATTGTTTGCTATTTTTGTGGCAATAAAAGGTTGAAATCGTTTCCTTTCCTGCCATAAAGGAACCCTATGGAGCTATGACTAAAGAGGGCTTCCTAACATAGAGCACCTGAAACTGCTGCTCAGGGATACATAATGTGTTTTGAATGCAACAGTGTTTTGAACTATTTCTGAAATGAAACAAAACTATGACATTCATATTGTTATTTCAGTTCTTTAGATTATTTGAAATTGTGTGTGAGTGCTTGTATGCATTCATGCATGCCTGTGTGCATTTGTGTGTGAGTGTGTTGTGTGTTCTCATGAATGCAGACGCTCACTGAGGTCAGATGTAATAACATCCACTAGAGCATGATTTACTGATGCTTATGAGATACCTAATACGAATGCTGAATTTGAACTCAACTTCTCTGAAAGACCAGCACATATTCTTACCCTTCAAACCATGTCTCCAGATCCTTTTTCCTTTCTGTACATCATCATATCCAGATGAACTCAAAATACTAACTTTTGATTTTCACACTTTCCCTATATCCTTATATGTATGAAATACTTCTCTTCGAACTATTGGCTTCTCATACCCGTGCCTTCTCAATAATCTCCTGTAAACATTGTAACTCACATCATCTGAAGAATGCCATCTCGTATATATTTGCCTTGTCCTGAATCTTTCTTTTCTCTCAGCCTGTAGAACAGAAATTGGGATATAAGTAGTTCCATGTAGGATCATGTGACTCTAAAAAGCATTCCACAAAGTGTTCATTTGCTTGTTATTCTATATATTAATATATTCCAATTTTTGCCCTTGACTATAGATAATTCAACTTAACTCTACCTCCATTTACTCCTATTTTCAACTTCTATTACCAATTTTTTATTTTTTAATTGTCAGTGATAGCCAATATCCTTGAAAATGAATATTTTCCTGTTAGTTTATCACTTGACATATCTGTCCTTAATTTATATTCTTAATTAAGGTGTACTAATGCTTTTTAAACTGACCTTTGAGTTTTGGCCACATAAATTATTAAGGTCCTCTTGGGATATATCCCAAAATAGGAAGCTAAAGAATATCTTACAAGAGAATAAATATTAATCTGTTTATTAAAAATTGAATATCTGATTATACATCAATATTGAAGGTTTGCTATTAACTTCATTAGTCAATGACAGTGATGATAAGATAATATTTAAAAATATATTTGTTAAAACATAGATAGATAGATAGATAGATAGATAGATAGATATAGGTATATGATGTCCTTTACTCCCTGTTTGAAAATTTACATACCCTGTATTTAATAAAGAGTACTACCTCACAAATTTTTCTTTTTATTTTCCTTTTTTGAAATTTATAGTGATATAATAAGTATAAGTAGTTCTAAAGGAATTATGGATAAAGTGAGGCTTGAGATCATAACAGTTTTCTATGAAGTTGCCATATTCATTATGTAAAATTTAGTGCAATGTATATTTCTCAGTCACATTAAATAAACAGGAATACAAAAAGATCACATTTTCATGGAAATGATTGAAGTGGTATTTTCACCTTGAATAAAGCAGGAAAGATACATTGACAAATTTCATTATGACTACTGAATCATTTCTTAATGGGCTGGAAGCAACTTTCGAAACTATGAACTTATAATTTTTGAAACAGTGTATGATATGTGGGTATGAGTATGTTTGTTTATTTTCCATTATAATGTTGAAGCTAATAAGTTAGATAAATCTTGTAACTATGAGTATTATTCTGAAAGCTCAGTGGTTCCATATTTTTATATGATTACTACCATACATAAATGTGTTCTTCTATTTATTTTTTTCTAATTTATTTTTAGTTTGATCTTGTATCATAGCCTACCATCTATCTTCATCTTAACTAAGAAATCATAGTTACAAATATTACCCATTGAACATCTGAGATATGAAATTGTTATAGCAAAGGTGAAATGATAAGAGACCAGAATTTTTTAGGTCACTGTAGAATGACTTCAAAGAAATCTTTTAAATATTTTCTTCTCTAAGCCACGAAATCTATTATGTTCTACAATTCTCCTCCTGAACATTTTACAAAATACATAGAGCTCTAGGATTGTACACAAAAAAGGTGCTGACTATTAGTATCATTATAGTTGTTGTCTACAAGGTCTTTGTCTTAGCTGATAATCTATTGTGTAAACACCACGTTAATCCCCTGAAGTACTCTGCTTGAACTGGAACAACTTGTTCAAGCAGACTAAAACAACTTGAATTAACTGAATGTGAACAAACAAAGGCATACTTAGATACAGAGACCTTAGAAACATATTACTAGAACTTGAATGCAAATACCAGTTTTATAGTCCATGTAGAGAGAGCCTTTCTGATTAGTTTTAGCTAGGGACTGAAAGCTACTTCTGTCAACAGTCCCATGTTACAAAGGAAAATGTTTGAAGCTAGAGTGTACCACCCTAATAGGAATGGTAAAAGATTAAATGATTGACCTGTGTGTGTGTGTGTGTGTGTGTGTGTGTGTGTGTGTGTGTGTGTAATAATAAAGATGAAGAAGGCGTGAATTTGAGGGGCAATTGGGATAAGAACATGAGAGGAGGTGGAGGGAGGAGAGAGAGAGGTGAAAACAATATGTTCATGTATAAAATTCTAAACAAAGATAAATTTCAAATTTTTCACGTGTATTTGAAAGATAAGGCTTACGTTTAAAAGGGGAGTGTATGGGTTGCATGGGCAGAAAGAGATTCTTATTGTTCAATTATGAGAAGAATTCCATGTGTATACATAACTGAATGCTACATTGGCTTATCTATATTGTTGATTGATTGATATTATATTGAAATAAATCATCTAGTAGCTCCATTCTTGCCCTGTCTAGAATTTCATGTACATATCTGAACTAAGCACCTGTGTATCCAGAAAAGTGGAGTTTCTGTTTGAGATATCATGAGTTTTTTTTTTTTTTTTAACTCCTACGTTATAGTCCTTTTTATTTTATTATATTAATATGACTTTGAGTCTTCACATCTGGAGGAATCATTTCTGTCTTTATCCTTGGTTAGGGCTTTTGCTATCTAATGAGTTTTTCCTTGATTTAATTATTTGATGCAGAAATATCTAAGCTATGTTCCTTCTTGGATATTGATTAAAGAAATTGAAAGTACATGAAGGCAAACACATTGATAAACCCTTAAACCCTGGCCTTCTCTCTCTTCTTATCTTTTGATTTATTTAAAATAAGAAACATTTAGAATTGGTATAATTGTGCAAACCCATAAAGGCCAAGATTAGAGTCAAACTCACCTATAATCTACATTATGGTATATGACCTATTTTAATGATAATATAAACACTAACACTTCTAATGTCAGTGTCTCTATTTCTAAAAAACAAACAAAAGAACTGTTTCAAAGACTTACTGTAAACAGTTAATGAAAAATGTCTATATTATGCTTTATATAATATGTGATCTTTAGTAAAAAGACATAACATACATATTTGTTGTTTTCTCTAATATTTCAAAGAAAAGAATGTGGGGCCATATTTTCCAGATCATGGGGATATTCATGGCCATCTTTTCATTTATCTATTTTTATGTGTGTGGTTATGTGTATTACAAACATATATCATGTTAAGCATGTGGTAAAGAACTTTCAGGAGCCTGTTCTTTCCTTCTGCCATGAGAGTCCTGAGGACTTCTTACCAATTTCAGACCTAAAAGATGACAGGACACATTCTCATCATCCAAACCTAATGCCAAAGCTTAACCAAGAGAGTACATGAAGGAGTAGCTGCATGATGTGAGTTTTATTGTTATTGTGATTATACCTGAGATAACACATTTGAAATTAATAAAAACAGCACATTGAATATCAAAAAAACAAACAAACAAAAAAAACCAAAGTTACATCATAAGGCTTAACAGCAGGTACCTGCTAAGACATCCATCTAAATGGCCCTTAGCTTATGGCTACATAAGTGAGGAAAACACAAACCAAACCCTCTTAACTTCCTTGAACACTGGCTTTTCTCCATATCTCTAATTCATGTTATGATAATAGAATAGAAGCCTAAAGTTCTTTATGACTATCATCTACTTCTACAAGAACTGCTATTTTTTTCTATTTTAACTAATTTTTTACACTATAGGTAATAATGCAAAGCCTATTCTTGGAACAAACATAAATGTGACTATTCACATTGAATTGGATTGCCAGATGGAATATGGCTCACAAGAAAGACTGAAGTTATGAACATTTTTTGTGCTGGCATTAGTGAACACCAATGATAAGGTTAAGGATAAGTATAAGGATAAAAACCACCACGAAGGAGTGTAAAAAAAAATTTACCTTGAGACATTACCTTGTATTACCTAAATTTACCTTGTATACCATATACATATAATAAAAGGAGAGTCAAGGGAAGGAAGAAAGAGATGGCTTACTAGCCAAGAAATACTGAGTATTATTTTCCGTAAGTCTTCCTATTCATTTTTCAAATTTAATGAAATCAGAGGGCTGAACACAAATGAACTCTCAAGCAACACCATGACCTATAGGAACCGCCATTCTTCACCTTTATAAAAGAAGAATTGTATACTTTTTATCAAGAATTTCCTTTGCCCAAGAAGTACAGATTCTGGCTTTAATAAAACTGTAAAGGTCTCTGAACTAGCTACTCTATACAAAACTAAAACTAAAACTAAAGAAGATGAATTGTTCAAATCATCACAGTCACTGCAATGATCAAACAAATTGGCTATTTTTTTCTCTTTTATCTACCAGTCTGCCTTTCACATGTATCATCCCTTAAGGTGAGTGTATCATATACTGATAGAAACTATTGCATCTTAGTTTTTAATGGGGAAATTGGTAAGATATTGTATGTGTTTCCATATGCAAACTTAGTTTCTGAGAATATGCATCATAATTAATATTTATACACATCAATTTTCAACATCTCACAAAGAAATATCAATATTATGTACTGTTCTCTCTAAATGGAGGCTAGTATGACTATAAGGTAAGAGAAGAGAGGCAGTACCTATGTTTACGAAAGCATTTTTGACTTTGTACCTACACTTACAAATTAGTTTATTGTGGTTATATTATAACACATAATCTTTAAAATTCATTACTTTATATTTTTCTTAACTATTCTGCTGAAAAATCTTTGATTCTCTAAAATCTTTTTTGTGTGTTATAGAACTTACTGAAGTTTTGAGAGTAATTAGGAGACATTCAAGTAATTATTCTGTTTTTGAATAATATAATACATACAAAAGCACACTTTAACAATACAACTGTCATTATGAGTTAGCCATATTTTCATTAATGTTACAAATATCTGAAGCAAACAAAATTTAAAGGGAGAAAGTTTTATTTTGGTTAATAGTTTCATAGGTTTCAGTATTATGGTTGTTTGTCAATCTTATTTTGGGGCCTGCAATAGCACCATACATAATGGAAGAAGCAGATGGAGAAAGGAGCTGTTTACTGTATTGCACCAAGAAAATAAGGAACATGAATAGACATTTCAGCTATTCTAAAAAAGACATGACCTCAGATACCTAACTTAAACTTTTGGGCGTCCAACTCATAAAGGGCCTATTTTCCCCAAGTAGGGCAAAACTCAAGATTAAGCATTTTTTTAGATTGTTTCACATGTTCATACATTCTACATAATGAATTTTTGTCTTTTAAACACTCCCCCATTTTCTTCTCAAACTCCTTCTCACTCCAGAATGTTGTTATGTGATATGCACAGGTATACAGTGTCATGTGCAGATTGCTTGTGTGTGTGTGTGTGTGTGTGTGTGTGCTCATGTGTTCATGCATGTGCTCTCATGTGTGTTGAGCATACACAGAAAGGCAGGCAGACAGACAGACAGACATATCATCAACATTGTAATTCTGTTTTTAAAATGAATATGTATTTATATTTTGAAACATATGGTATTACATAATGGGGATTCAATAACGTGTAAATGAGCCTGATTCTACCTTAGAAAAACCTCTTTTCCGTTTTTTATTTTTTGCTCCTAAAAGTAACCCTGTGAAGGATAATCATTCCACAGAAATCATCCTTATCAAGTGGGGTTTTTTTTACCTTTTTTATTCATCTTTTTAACTTTTTAAATTAGTCTTTCAATTAAATTAATGACTTTTTACTTTCTTCCAATGATTCATCAACTCTGTCTAACACACACTCTTTCCTTTCCTTTCTCTGTAAAATGAGAATACAAATACTAACTCAATCACAATTTCATGGTAGCAAAATGTGTTAATATTGACAAAACACTTTATAGTTTAAAACGTCCATTACAGGACAAATGTGCATTGTTAAGGCATGGCACTGTGAATTAATGGAGTGATGACTCAATTGACATTTGGTTTTGGATTACAATGAACCACTTTAGAACACAATGAATTGAGACTACAGATGTACACTTTTCCCAGATTAAAGTGATATTTGTTTATGTTCATATGCTTTTAAGTACTTTTAAAACTAAATTTATAGCAAAAATATCTTAATCAAACATGATAACTGCAAAATAGGTTTTCAGATTATGTTCTCACTCTACCATTAGAATTATCTATTAAATGATTAAATAAAACTTTAAAGAAATAGATAATATGACAACATTAACTATTGTCTGTAACATGAATTTATGTATACTTGACCTATTTCTTTTAGCGATTGACTTTTCATTATAAAGTTATACATTTGTTTTTCTATTTTCCAAAATGCTCTCAACATACAACAATAATATTTGAAGATGCAGTAGTACCTTAAAAACATAAATGCCTGGCTCCATAGCCAAATAGCGTCTGGCGAAAGCTAGCCTTCCAGGAGGGTGGAAAAGCTCTTGAGAGGGGGTAAGAGGACTAAAACTGCTAAGCAGGACTGCCCGAAATCCTTGGTACAAGGGACTGAGGAACAGCCTGGAGGAAGGAACCTTCCAGTTTCCATCTGTGGCAGGAGACATCCACCTGGGCCACCAAGGCTCCATAGGCAAATAGTGATAGGAGAAAGATAGCCTCCTAGGAATGTGGGCAAACCTGTCTGCTCAGATGGACCCATATGGAATACTCAGGACACAGAGACTGGGGAGCAGGCTTCTGGTTTCTTTTCATGACTGGAGAGCAGATCTTGTGACACAGGGCTCCATACTTAAATAGTGCCAGGAGAGAGTTCGTATACCAGGAGTGTCGACACACCTTCAAGCACAGGCAAGACCATCACTTCTTTTCAAATTCACTGGACCAAGAGGGACCCTTGCAGAGCCATCAGGACACAGGAAACAAGAAATAGCTGTGGATTAGATCCTTCATGTTTCTGTCTGCACTCCAGAACTGACCCTGTACCACAGCTCTCCAAATCCAAATTCTTCTCAGAGAAAATTGGTCTTCAAGGAAGATTGAGGCCTAGGCTTTCAGGAAAGACAAGCCATAGTCAGGGAGAGTAAGACCAGCTAACACCAGACATAACCAGATGGCAAAAGGCAAGGACAAGAACATAAGGAATAGAAATCAAGGCTACTTGGCATCATCAGAACCCAGGTCTCCCACCCCAGCAAGCCTTGGATACCCCAACACACCAGAAGAGCAAGACTCCGACTTAAAATCACATCTCATCATCATGATAGAAGATTTTAAGAAGGAAATAAATAACTCCCTTAAAGAAATACAAGAGAACACAGGTAAACAACTAGAAGCCCTTAAAGAGGAACCATAAAAATCCCTTAAAAAATTACAGGAAAACACCATCAAACAGATGAAGGAAATGAACAAAACCATCCAGGAACTAAAAACAGTAATAGAAACCATAAAGAAATCACAAAGGGAAAAAATCCTGGAGTTAGAAAACCTAGGAAAGAAATCAGGAGTCATGGATGCAAGCATCACCAACAGAATACAAGAGATGGAAGAGAGAATCTCAGGTGTGGAAGACACCATAGAAAACATTGACATAACAAAGAAAAAGCAAAATGCAAAAAGCTCCTAGCCCAAAATATCCAGGATATCAAGGATACAATGAGAAGACAGAAACTGAGGATAATAGGTATAGAAGAAAGTAAAGATTCCCAAATTAAAAGACCAGTAATTATCTTCAACAAAATTATAGAAAAAAACTTCCCTAACCTAAAGAAAGAGATAAACATAAATATACAAGAAACCTATAGAACTCCAAATAAACTGGACCAGAAAAAAAAAATGTCTCCTGTCACATTATTATCAAAACACCAACTACACAAAATAAGGAAAGAATATTAAAAGCAGTAAGGGAAAATGGACAAGTAACATATAAAGGCAGACTATCAGAATTACACCAGACATCTCATCAGAGACTACGAAAGCTAGAAGATCCTTGGCAGATCTCATACAGATTCTAAGAGAACACAAATGCCAGCCCAGGCAGCTATACCTAGCAAAACTCCCAATAATCATAGATGGTGAAACCAAAATATTCTATGAAAAATCCAAATTTGCATAGTATCTTTCCACAAACTCAGCCCTGCAAAGAATAATAGATTGAGAACGCCAACTCAAGGAGGGAAACTACTCGCAAGAAAAAGCGAGAAAGTAATCTTTCAACAAACTCAAAAGAAGATGGCCACACAAACATAAAACATCGAAAATAACAAGAAGCAACAACAATCACTATTCTTTAATATCTCTTAACATCAATGGACTCAATTCCCCAATAAACAGACATAGACTGATGGACTGGATCCATAAACATGACCCAGCATTTTGCTGCATCCAGGAAACGCAACTCCATGTTAAAAACAAACACTACCTCAGAGTAAAGGGATGGAAAACAATTTTCCAGGCAAAAGGCCCCAAGAAACAGGCTGGAGTAGCCATTCTAATATCAGATAAAATTGACGTTCAACCAAAAGTCATTAAAAAAGATAAGGAAGGTCACTTCATACTCATCAAAGGAAAAATCTACCAAGAAGAACTCTCAATTCTGAACATCTATGCCCTGAATGCAAGGGCTCCCACATTCATTAAAGAAACTTTACTAAAGCTCAAGGCACACATTGCACCTCACACAATAATAGTGGGAGACTTTAACACCCCACTCTCATGAATGGACAGATCTTGGAAACACAAACTAAACAGAGACACAGTGAAACTAACAGATGTTAAGAACCAAATGGACTTAACAGATATCTATAGAACATTTCATCCTAAATAAAAAGAATATACCTTCTTCTCAGCACCTCATGATACATTCTCCAAAATTTATCATATAATTCATCACAAAACAAACCTCAGCATATATAAGAAGATTGAGATAATCCCATGACTCCTATCATATCACTAAGGAATAAGTCTGATCTTCAATGGCAACAACAACAACAGAAAGCCCACATACACTTGAAAGCTGAACAATGCTCTATTCAATGATAACTTGGTAAAGAAAGAAATAAAGAAAGAAATTAAAGACTTCCTAGAATTTAATGAAAATGAAAGTACAACATAGCCAAATCTATGGGACACAATGAAAGCAGTGTTAAGAGGAAAACTCATAGCTCTGAATACCTCCAAAAAAAACTGGGGATAGCATACACTAGCAGCTTAACAGCACACCTGAAAGCTCTAGAACAAAAAGAAGCTAATACACACAAGACGAGTATAAGACAGGAAATAATCAAAGAAAGGGGTGAAATCAATCAAGTAGAAACTAAAAAAACTATACAAAGAATCAACAAAACCAGGAGCTGATTCTTTGAGAAAATCAACAAGATTGAAAAACCCTTAGTCAGACTAACCAGAGGCCACAGAGACAGTATTCAAATTAACAAAATTAGAAATGAAAAGGGAGATATAACAACAGATTCTGAGGAAATTAAAAAAAAAATCATCAGATCCTACTACAAAAGCCTGTGCACAACAAAATTGGAAAATCTGGATGAAATGGACAAGTTTCTATACAAATACCAAATAACAAAGTTAAGTCAGGTTCAGATAAACTATCTAAATGGTTCCATAACCCCTAAAGAAATAAAAGTAGTCATTAAAAGTCTCCCAAACAAAAAAAGCCCAGGTCCAGATGGGTTCAGTGCAGAATTCTATTGGACCTTCAAAGAAGACTTAATACCAATACTCTTCAATCTATTCCATAAAATAGAAACAGAAGAAACACTACCTAATTCATTCTATGAGGCAACAGTTACACTGATTCCAAAACCTCACAAAACCCAACAATAAAAAAAAACTTCAGACCAATTTCTCTTGTGAATATCAATGCAAAAATACACAATAAAATTCTTGCAAACCGAATCCATGAACACTTCAAAACAATCATTCAACCTGATCAAGTAGAGTTCATCCCAGGGATGCAGGGATGGTTCAATACCAGGAAATCCATCAACGTAATCCACTACATAAACAAACTCAAAAAAGAAAACCACATGGTCATTTTGTTAGATGCTGAAAATGCATTTCACAAAATTCAACATCCCTTCATGAAAAAATTCTTGGAAAGATCAGGAATTCATGGATCATACCAAAACATAGTAAAAGCAATATACAGCAAACCACTGGCCAACATCAAACTAAATGGAGAGAAACTTGAAGCAATCCCACTACAATCAGGGACTAGGCAAGGCTGCCCTATCTCTCCCTATCTATTCAATATAATACTTGAATTTCTAGCTAGAGCAATTAGACAACAAAAGGAGGTCAAAGGGATACAAATTGGAAGGAAGAAATCAAGCTATCACTATTTGCCAATGATATGATGGTATACTTAAGTGACCTGAAAAACTCCAACCTGAGATTTTCTCCATCTGATAAACACCTTCAGCAAAGTTGCCGGATACAATATTAACTCAAGCAAATCAGTAGCCTTCCTATACTCGAAGGATAAACAGTCTGAGAAAGAAATTAGGGAAATGACACCTTTCACAATTGTCACAAACAATATAAAATATCTTGCTGTGACTCTAACCAAACAAGTGAAAGATCTCTATGACAAGAACTTCAAGTCTCTGAAGAAAGAAATTGAAGAAGACCTCAGAAGATGGAGAGATTTCCCATGCTCATGGTTTGGCAGGATTAATAAAGTTAAAAAGGCCATCCTGCCGAAAGCAATACACAGATTCAATGCAATCCTTACCCATAACCTCTAAAAGAAGAGTACATATATTCCAAGTCCCAACAGGTACTTTTTATTGAGTAATAAATTCTTAGTTTGGGAAAGTGAATATGTTGATCTAAGATGAAGGAAGGCTAGATAAAAATAGCTTTATCCAAAGAGTTCTAATTCAAGTGAATTTACAAGGAAATAAACAATATTGTGTTAATCAAACACACAAAAGGACTTGAAAAATGTCTCAAAAACATTACCAACTGTTTAGTATGTCCATCAGTTAAACTATGATATGGCACCAAGGAAACATACCTTCATAAGAATCACTAATGAAGCTATTGAACTCCCTATATTCTTCACACACCGATATTATGGCACCATGGGGAACATTTGTTATACTGCTGCTGCTCCTTCTTCTTCTTCTTCTTCTTCTTCTTCTTCTTCTTCTTCTTCTTCT
>JADRCH010007713.1:9197939-9252673 GCA_019843965.1 Rhynchomys soricoides
CTTCTTCTTCTTCTTCTTCTTCTTCTTCTTCTTCTTCTTCTTCTTCTTCTTCTTCTTCTTCTTCTTCTTCTTCTTCTTCTTCTTCTACTACTACTACTATTACTACTACTACTACTACTACTACTACCACCTACAGCAATAACAACAACAATACATAAAAATTTCAGCATCTTCATATTAAAGCTTGGACATTGTTCATTTTAGAAGCCATCCACTCAAATATTCCATTGTAGGAGTCCAAGAAAAATATTTAAAATTTCATCTACTAAAATGGAATGCATTATACTTAAAAATCTGATATTCTCATATTAATAAATCTACATCTCTGAATTCATTCTATAAATATCATTTAAATATACATTATTATTGCTACAAAGTAATTGAAAAGCATCATTTCCTACAATTTGTAGTTGTTCTGCTGTTAAGCATCCATATTCCAAAAGTGAGATCAATTAGCTCTAAAACCGTGAAGTTTATATATTAATGATTGAATGTAAATGTCATTATTTCCAGCTATGAAATTATCTGTGCATTTTTGTGAGTTACAAATATATAGATAGTATTGATATTGTATAGATAGAGATAGAGATAGATATGTCTTTAATATGGCTTACTGCAAAAGGGAAATGAAAGGGAGAGTTCAAATAACATTACAAAATCCTACAATAAGGTGTTGTGCTCCAGATTAGGTGAACATTTCCACAAGTCTATGCTGAGTTTAAAACCTTATAGAATTCCCTAGGGTGGTTAGATGCTAGGTATAAAAATTCATTTCTCATGGGCATTTCAGTTGGGTTCATTCCCAAGAGGAAACACATTCCCACTCATTTTCCCAATATGTAACCATGCCAAAATTTTCAGGATAAGTATTTGTCCTGTGTTAAAATAACGTTCACTGTGTCTGTGATTTTTTCAGTTTTCCTTTCCAAATCTGTTTCAAATACTGACTAAAACAGCAGAGCATTCAAAGGAGGGTGCTACAGAATATTGCCATCTCTAGAGCAGTAACTTATTTGTAGAGTAGGAATGTGTTTTATCTCCAGCGATTCTATGAGCTAGAGAAAACCTCCAAATTGTAAAAGAGTAAGATCAGTAGTCAAAATGGTGGACAAAACCACTTGAGAGATTTTTGTAAGAACAGGTTTAAAACTGGTTACCTTTTTCACATTGAAAACAGTGCTATATTTAGCATTTCAGTAAACTGAGCTCCAAAGGTTTATCTAAGAAAACCAATTTAAAAATGTAAATATATATATCACGGTAAATATGTAAAAATAATATCCTTATTTTACATGCGTTATAGTTTTCCTTAGAAAGTTGACCATTTATACTACAATAGAATTATCTTAAACTTTGACAATTTATTCATAAATTAACTGATTATACAGCATATTATCTGCTTTCCCTAAGGAAAGATTCCCTTATCTTTGAAATTACCTTAATTCCATAAAAATATTTAAGCTGCTAGCTCACATTCCCTGATTTGAAGGCTCACATTCATATTTCCTCTACACTACAAACGTTTGCCTACCACAAATTCTGGCAAAGCACTGATATACCTATTTTTTCATATACTCTATTCTGAGTTGGTGAGTTTTATTAACTTAGCATAAGTTAAGCTTATCTGAGAATAAGGAAGTTCAACTGAGAAAATATTTCAATGGGATTGGACCCTGTGCATGTCTGTAGGGTATTTTCTTGATTATTTACTGATGTGGGAGGGATCATCTCACTGTGCCCAGAGGCCCTGGGCACTGGTCCAGGGTACTGTAAGAAAGCAGAAAGAACAAGCCATGAGAACTGAAGCAGTAATTAGTATTCCTCCCCAAGTTGCTTTTGGTCTTTATCACAACAATCGAAACCAAACTAGGACACCTTCTTTATCTTTCTTTCTTTCGTTCTTTCTTTCTTTCTTTCTTTCTTTCTTTGTTTCTTTCTTTCTTTGATATTTTCTTTATTTACATTTCAAATGTTATCCCCTTTCCCGGTCGCCCCCCTTGCCTGGAAACCTCCTATCCCATTACCCTCCCCCTGCCTGGATGAGGGTGCTCCCCCACCCACCTAACCACTCCAGCTTCCCCGCCCTGGCATTCCGCTACACTGGGACATCAAGCCTTCAGCATACCAAGGGTCATTCTTCCCATTGATGTCCAACAAGGCCATCCTCTGCTACATATGCCACTGGTTAACCTTTGTGTCTGAGATTAAAAGGTTCTTGATAGATATCTATGTTTGTATTCATCTATTATTTCACTAACTAAAAATACTGCAAAATACTAACTGTAGATACTGCATGGAAAAATGTGAGAAAGTCTAATGAATGTCAACTAGCATCTTTTGCAAATTATTGTGTAAATATATTTAAAAATAAATTATCCCTATTTTTACTTCCAACTTTTCCCAAAACACAGTGTTTGTTAATTTTAAGCTTCTTTTTTCTATTCTTGTCCACACATAAATGTATACGTATATATAGTCATATCTATTTTCTTATATAATACGTGAGACTGTACTATTTTGCTCTTCCATAAATAATTTTGCTCACCAACTAAACTATTGTGAATGCTTTCTCAAATTAACACAGCAGATGTACCTCAAACATTTCAATCTACCAAATGCAGAGTTCCTCATATAAATTAATCAGTTCATAGGGATTTGGTTAACAATAACATTTTGGCTAACATGTTATAATATTATTTTATAAATTATTTAGACTGTTATTTCTTCTTAAAAGATCATAGAATTTGAGATTTATGACGAAATAGCCATTATATTTTGTAATATGTTAACATATTTTTGAAACCACCCAAACCAGGATCAGTTTCCTAAGATCTGCAAATAAACTTGATTTATGTCTCTTACTACAAGTAAAGACATGTAATAGTCTTTTCAAATAAAGGCAATTCCCACATTTTACTTTGCTGGGCCAACAGACTAAGTCAAAAATGTTCTGAGACTTCAGAAAGTCTGCACCTGTTCTTTGTTTTGCACAGCAGGGCACTGATAACCACTGTCATCACAGGAGCAACCTGGATGAGAAGTACAGTGGTCAGGTTTTAACAGCACCACTTAATGAATTCTCTGCAAGAAGACTAATGGTGGGGAATCTCAAGGTCAACAGTGTTTACTTTGAGAAGGACCCAGCAATAGATCTGAGCAGCCCTTCAAGTGTATACAGCATCTGTCTCTGTTCCAACTGCAGTTAACAAAGATTTCTCTGCTTTCCCCCTTGCCTTTAGTATTGTACATGAAGCAAAGCAATTTCAGTTCCAGACAAGGAATAGTCCTTGATGTTAACATAACAAGCTTCTGTTCAAAGGAAAGGGTATAAGAAAACAGACATGACCATAGCCTAACAATTTTCCCATCAAGTTGAGGATTTGAGCCAATAAATTTTGTTTCAGATAGGGGAAAAAAACAAAGCCTCAAGAACCTTAGTGACGTATTGAAATTATGGAGTTGATTATAAAACTAGCTTGGAGCGAAATTGGCTTCAGTTGAGAGTTTTGACTGTCTCTAGGGATTACATGTAAAATTGGATATTTTAGAGTAAACAAACAAACGCCAAGCTATTTTATGTAAGGGACAATAAAATATGGGATAAGTTCTTCAGAACAACAATAAAGCATGAATATAACTAGGTCAATTACACACACACACACACACACACACACACACACACACAAAAATAAAAAGACCCAAAATGCATAAAAAAACAAGTCTGAACTAAGATTACACTGTGTGTATGGATAAAAGACCAGATGGTCTGCAAATTCTATATAGTTAACTTTCCACATTCTTTAAAAAAAATGCAATTAAATATCTCTGAGTATATTTCATACATCTTTTAAAAGTTATTCTTATGGATCTATATCATATTTCTATGAATAGAAAGGAGAATATATCTTGTGTGTGTGTGTGTGTGTGTGTGTGTGTGTGTGTGTGTGTGTTTCTGTGTGTCTGTGAGTGTGAGTGTGTGCTTTACAGAGGACTAAGTCTATTTTCTGGCTGTTAAAGATAAACCAGATAGACACTATATCATTATAAATAATTAGAGAACAAATACACCTTCAAGTTTCATCTCTGTATTTGGATGAGAATGGAGTTTGAAAGTAAAATATAAAAATTAAAAACTACCCAACTAGTTGTTGGAGCAACTGGCCTAGTTTTTCTACATAGTAAATTATGAGAATTACTGCAAGACCCTGTGCTCCAAAGAATTTCCTGCACAGCTTTCTGAAGAATTTGATGTTCGAAAGGTCAGAATCTTTCATGTGAAATATTAATATTCTCTTGTCCCAAATGTTACTATGGGAGAACTCTAAACTTTTATCTAAGGTCAGTCCCTCTTTTTGCACTAGATCTCTTCCCCTCTCACCTACTGTGGAACTTTACTCCAACGATTAATCATCTAAATTTTATGTTGTCAAGTTTTCTTGCTCTGATGGATAATTTCTATCACCATGCTTTATTTCTTCTTTTATTGTGTTTAAGCAATCTTTCCAGGAACATACATTGTGTACTTTCAAATCCTCTATTGACCCTGTCTTCTTTTGGTGTCTACTGTGTAGTTCACCATCCAAATTGAATTCCATAAATTCTGTCTTTTGATATATATATATATATATATATATATATATATATATATATGAATTATCCATATGCCATCCAGTAAAGGCAATTTTGTCCTTCTTGCTGCTGACCTATAAACTTTTGAAGCATCCTTTGCTCTTGTACTTCACATCTGACTAGGAGTATATGTGATAATTATTTTATCAATAGTTTTAAGTCCTTTTATATCTGAAAATATTTTTCATACATTTCTTCTTGAAATGATTTTCTTCTTATTTATTTCTAACACTGTATATTTTCCCCAGAATTTGTATGTTATCCTCCTAATTCCTATTCTTTTGTCCTCTATGATGAACATCTGCCTTTATATTTAATGGAACACCATAGTTATAAAAGATCTTATAATTTGCCTTATCTTGTATGATTGTTTTAGGACAAGATTGAATTTTGCACTTTTAATGATGTGTAAACTATTGTTAACAGATAATTGCTCTGTATCTTAAAGGTCTCTAGTAAAAGGACATGTGTTCTCAGGCAAATATAACAAATTAATACATTGGGAGCCATTAATCAATTATTAGGACTTAACTTATCAGTAAAAGTAATCAAAATTTATTATGGAGTATAGTTCTGAAGCAATTGACTTGAACAACAGAATAAAATTGAGGATCTGTGGGTGTAATATAATATTTCATATATCTAGAATTATAATTTATGTGATTGGGCAACTTTCATGTCTAATATTTTTACATGGAGCTTGTTATATAATTATACAGTAGAGTATCGTTCTTCTTTGATACTTTGATAATTCCTATCATTTTATTTTTATATTTTTACTGAAAATAATTTTCATGAAATATACTATGATCATAGTTTTTCATTCCTCAACTCCTCTCCTATATTTTCCAGCTCCCTGTCTACCCAAAACTATGTTGTCTTTATCTCTCTACCTTGAAAATAGACAAATCAGAATTTAGTTTTTTAAATAATAATAAAAAGCAACTCAAGAAACACACACACACACACATACCAAAACAAAAAATTGGAAACCATAATATGTAAGCAAAAATCCAATAAGAAAAAAATTCCAATCCAAACTGTATGAGACAAAGTCTGTACCAATACCATCAAATTCATATTGTGTTGGGCATATACTTCTGGGCATGGGAGCAAGCCTGAAGTGATTAATATACCCAATGAGAGTCAAATGGTTAAAACTAAGATTTCCTTACAAAGGAGTATCATTTGCAGATAGTGACTTTGTTAAGGATGAGAGCCAATATCCTCTTCCCCATATAAACAGGTATGCTATACATATTTCATGTGTGCAGACCCCATACACGCTACCACAGTCTCTATGAATCTAGTTCCATTTGAATCTCATTTTATTGTTAATCTTTTGATAGTGTGATATGTGTATATATGAATTTTTGTTTGTGTGTGTGTTAATTCTTTATAGATCCTTGTACAAATTAACCTTTACTTATTATAGCTCACAAATGTTCACATGTGGATAATTTTATATTTAATATAGATCTTTGCAATGTCTAATTTCTATCCTAATATTTGAAACTAAGTCCAGTTAGAAGAAATCCTCAACAAAAAATTTGTGTTCTAGAAATTGAGATTTTACTAGTTTTCAAGTACACTCAGATGGCTAGATGATGTGGGGAGGCAGAATTCCCACATAAAAGCAAGGATTATTTTCATTATGGTATCTTCATAATGAAAATGATAACTTATAGAGTGTCAACTTGGGCCCCGAAATTATTAAATGCTTTTCATGGAATAATTCATTGTGCTCTCATTTGTGTGTATGAATTAAATTCCATTGATGTGTCCATCTCACAAATTAATGGATGGAGAAATAAGGAAGGCTAAAATCATGCTTGGGGCAAGGAGCTGGGTAAGGGTGGGACTGGAAGGAGTGAGGATCCTGTGATCAGGATATAAAATGAATGAATGAATAAATAAATAAATAAATAAAAACTTGCTTCAATGAAAATGCAAACCATCTCAGAATCAGCAGCTCAAATTTTAACAGTTGTAGTGACTAAAGTAGCATAAACTTAGTAATTTTCTTTTTTCTTATAATAATTATAAACTTTCCCAGACAATATTGACAATAAACAAAGTAGTTATATTGTATGAGGATATTATGTATTCATGTGTTCATCTATACTCTAAAAGATCAATATGTACTTAAAGTGTGTAATTGTTCTACATATTAATACTCCATTATTCCTGAACATGACTCAAAGGAAATGAAACACTGATTCTATGGAAATAGAATAATTCAAACCCATGGTCCTAATTTTAGAGTTAAATTTGATTCACAAGCATTCTTCTGTTTCAACATTCAGTTAAAATTGTTTTTTGTAGGCATAAGTGAGCAACTTCATGTTAATCGTGACATATTCTGCATTGAATTGTACCAGTTTAATGCACATAGTCACTCCTGCCTCATTATTCTTGTACTATTTTAAAATTATAAAATTATATTATTATTAAAATTATATTTGCTATTTACTTTCCAATCTTTTTTTCTACTTTATTTACATTTCAAATGTTTTCCCCTTTCCAGATCTCCCCTTTGGAACCTCCCTATTCCCTCCCCCTCCCCTGCATCTATTGGGGTATTCCCACATCCACCCACCCACTCTGGTCTTCCTCCTTGGAATTCTCCAATACTGGGGGATCTAATACCCTCAGGCCCAAGGGCTTCTCCTCCCCCTGATGTCTAACAAGACCCTCCTGTGACGCATATGTGACCAGCACCATGGGTCACTCCATGTGTATTCTTTGGTTGGTGGATCAGTCTCCAGGAGTATCAGGGAGTCAGGACAGTTGCCACTGTTGCTGACTCCCTGGGGATGCAAACTCCCTCAGCTCCTTCAGTCCCTTCTCCAAGTCCTCCATATGGGACCTCCCACTCTGCCCTACTGTTGCTGTGAAGTGACTCTTGGGTATTTCGAACTCTTGGGCTAATAACCACTTAACAGTGAGTACATACCATGTTCATTCTTTTGTGACTGCGTTACCTCGCTCAGGATGATATTTTCAAGATCCAACCAATTGTCTGCAAATTTCATGAAGTCATTGTTTTTAATAGCTGAGTAGTATTCCATTGTGTAAATGTAGCACATTTTCTGTATCCATTCCTCTGTGGAGGGACATCTGGGTTGATTCCAGCTTCTGGCTATTATAAATATGGCTGCTATGAACATAGTGGAACATGTGTCTTTATTACATGTTGGAGCATCTTCTGGGTATATGCTTAGGAGTGGAATAGCTGGGTTCTCAGGTAGTATTATGTTCACTTTTCTGAGGGTCCGCCAAACAGATTTCCAGAGAGGTTGTATCATCTTGCATTCCTACCAGCAATGGAGAAGTGTTCCTCTTTCGCCACAGCCTCGCCAACATCTGCTGTCACCTGAGTTTTTGATCTTAGCCATTCTGACTGGTGTGAGGTGAAATCTCAGGGTTGTTTTGATTTGCATTTCCCTGGTGACTAAGGATGTTGAACATTTCTTTAGGTGTTTCTCCACCATTCGAGTTTCCTCAGTTGAGAATTCTCTGTTTAGCTCTCTTCCCCATTTTTTTTTTTTTGATAGGGTTATTTGGATCTCTGGAACCTAGGTTCTTGAGTTCTTTGTATACATTGCATATTAGCCTTCTATCAGACGTAGGATTGGTAAAGATCTTTTCCCAATCTGTAGAATGCCCTTTTGTCCTTTTTACAGTGTCCTTTGCCTTACAGAAGCTTTGTAATTTTATGAGGTCCCATCTGTCGATTCTTGGTCTTAGAGCACAAGCCATTGATGTTCTGTTCAAGAACTTTTCCCCTGTGCCCATGTGTTCTAGATTTTCCCCCACTTTCTCTTCTATTAGATTCAATGTATCTGGTTTTATGTGGAGGTCCTTGATCCACTTGGACTTGAGCTTTGTACAGGGAGATAGGAATGGATCAATTCGCAGTCTTCTACATGTAGAACGCCAGTTGATCTAGCACCATTTGTTGAAGATGCTGTCTTTTTTCCACTGTATGGTTTTAGCTCCTTTGTCAAATATCAAGTGACCATAAGTGTGTGGGTTCAATTCTGGGTCTTCAATTCTATTCCACTGAACTACCTGCCTGTCGCTGTACCAATACCATGCAGTTTTTATCACTACTGCTCTGTAGGACAGCTAGAAGTCAGGGAAGCTGACTCCCCCAGAAGTCCTTTTACTGTTGAGAATAGTTTTTGCAATCCTGGGTTTTTTGTTATTCCATATGAATTTGAGAATTGCTGTTTCTAAGTCTATGAAGAATTGAGTCGGGATTTTGATGGGGATTACATTGAATCTGTAGATTGCTTTTTGGCAGGATGGCCATTTTAACTATGTTAATCCTGCAGATCCATGAGCATGGGAGATCTTTTCATCTTCTGAGGTCTTCTTCAATTTCTTTCTTCAGAGTCTTGACGTTCTTGTCATACAGATCTTTCACTTGTTTGGTTAGAGTCACACCAAGATATTTTATATTGATTGTGACAATTGTGAAGGGTGTTATTTCCCTAATTTCTTTCTCAGCCTGTTTATCCTTAGAGTATGGGAAGGCTACTGATTTGCTTGAGTTAATTTTGTATCCAGCCACTTTGCTGAAGTTGTTTATCAGCTGTAGCAGATTTCTGGTGGAGTTTTTTGGGTCACTTAAATATACCATCATATCATCTACAAATAGTGCTATTTTGATTTCTTCCTTTCCAATTTGTATCCCTTTGACCTCCTTTTGTTGTCTGATTGCTTTAGCTAGAACTTGAAGTACTATATTGCATAGATAGGGAGAGATAGGGCAGCCTTACCTAGTTCCTGATTTTAGTGGGATTGCTTCGAGTTTCTCTCCATTTAGTTTGATGTTGGCTACTGGTTTTCTGTATATTGCTTCTACTATGTTTAGGTATGCTCCTTGAATTCCTGATCTTTCCATGACTTTTATCTGAAGGGATGTTGAACTTCGTCAAATGCTTTTTCAGCATCTAATGAAATGATCATGTGGTTTTTGTTTTTGTTTTTGTTTTTGTTTTTGTTTGTTTATGTAGTGGATTACATTGATAGATTTCTGGGTATTGAACCATCCCTGCATCCCTGGGATGAAGCCTACTTGATCATGGTGAATGATCATTGTAATGTGTTCTTGGATTCGGTTTGCAAGAATTTTATTGAGTATTTTTGCATCTATATTCATAAGGGAAATTGGTCTGAAGTTTTCTTTTATTGTTGGGTCTTTGTGGGGTTTTGGTATCAGTGTAACAGTGGCCTCATAGAATGAATTGGGTAGTATTCCTTCCATTTTTATTTTATGGAGTAACTTGAAGAGTATTGGTATTAGGTCTTCTTTAAGGTCTGATAGAATTCTGCACTGAACCCATCTGGTCCTGGGCTTTATTTGGTTGGGAGACTTTTAATGACTGCTTCTATTTCTTTAGGGGTTATGGGACTGTTTAGATGGTTTATCTGATCCTGATTTAACTTTGGTAATTGGTATCTGTGTAGAAACTTTTCTATTTCCTCCAGATTTTCCAATATTGTTGAGTATAGGCTTTTGTAGTAGAATCTGCTAATATTTTTAATTTCCTCAGAATCTGTTGTTATATCTCCATTTTCATCTCTAATTTTATTAATTTGCCCACTGTCTCTGTGCCCTCTAGTTATTCTGGCTAATGGTTTATCTATATTGTTGATTTTATCAAAGAACCAGCTCCTGGTTTTGTTGATGCTTTGTATAGTTCTTTTAGTTTCCACTTGGTTGATTTCAGCCCTTTATTTGATCATTTCCTGCCTTCTACTCCTCTTGGGTGTATTAGCTTCTTTTTGTTCTAGAACTTTCAGGTGTGCTGTTTGGCTGTTAGTATATGCTCTCTCCAGTTTCTTTTTGGAGGCATTCAGAGCTATGAGTTTTCCTCTTAACACTGCTTTCATTGTGTCCCATAGGATTGGGTAAGTTGTACTTTGATTTTCATTAAATTCTAGGAAGTCTTTAATTTCCTTCTTTATTTATTCCTTGACCATGTTATCATTGAGCAGAGCATTGTTCAGCTTCCATGTGTATGTGGGCTTTGTGTTGTTGTTGTTGCCATTGAAGACCAACCTTAATCCATAGTGATCTGATAGGAGTCATGGGATTAACTCAATCTTCTTATATATGCTGAGGTTTGTTTTGTGATGAACTATATGATCAATTTTGGAGAAGTTACCATGAGGTGCTGAGAAGAAGGCATATTCTTTTCATGTAGGATGAAATGTTCTATAGATATCTTTTAAACCCATTTGGTTCATAGCATCTGTTAGTTTCACTGGGTCTCTGTTTAGTTTATTTTTCCAAGGTCTGTCCATTGTTGATAGTGGGGTGTTGAAGTCTCCCACTATTATTGTGTGAGGTGCAATGTGTGCTTTGAGCTTTTGTAGGGTATCTTTTATGAGTGTGGGGGCTCTTGCATTTGGGGCAATGATGCTCAGAATTGAGAATTATTCTTGGTAAATTTTTTCTTTGATGAGTATGAAGTGTCCTTCTTTATCTTTTTTGATGACTTTTGGTTGAAAGTCAATTTTATCGGATATTAGAATGGCTACTCCAGCCTGTTTCTTGGGGTCATTTGCCTGGAAAATTGTTTTCCATCCCTTTACTCTGAGGTATTGTTTGTCTTTAACATGGAGGTGCATTTCTTGGATGCAGCAAAATGCTGGGTGCTGTTTATGGATCCAGTCTGTCAGTCTTTGTCTATTTATTGGGGAGTTGAGACCATTGATGTTAAGAGATATTAAAGAATAGTGATTGTTTTTCCTGTTATTTTTGATGTTGTTTATGTGGCTATCTTCTTTTGAGTTTGTTGAAAGATTACTTTCTTGCTTTTTCTTGAGTGTAGGTTCCCTCCTTGAGGTGGCATTTTCCATGTATTATTCTTTGTAGGGCTGGGTTTGTGGAAACATACTGTGCAAATTTGTATTTGTCATAGAATATTTTGGCTTCACCGTCTGTGATTATTGAGAGGTTTGCTGGGTATAGCAGCCTAGGCTGGCATTTGTGTTCTTTTAGAGTCTGTATGAGATCTGCCCAAGATCTTCTAGCTTTCATAGTCTCTGGTGAAAAGTCTGGTGTAATTCTGATAGGTCTGCCTTTATATGTTACTTGCCCTTTTTCCCTTGCTGCTTTTAATATTCTTTCCTTGTTTTGTGTATTTGGTGTTTTAACTGTAATGTGACGGAAGGAATTTCTTTTCTGGTCCAGTCTATTTGGCGTTCTGTAGGCTTCTTGTATATTTATTTTCATCTCTTTCTTCAGGTTAGGGAAGTTTTCTTTTATAATTTTGTTGAAGATATTTACTGGTCCTTTAAGTTGGGAATCTTTATAGTCTTCTTATACCTATTATCCTCAAGTTCTGTCTTCTCATTGCATCCTGGATATCTTGAATGTTTTGTGTTAGGAGCTTTTTGCATTTTGTGTTTTCTCTGACTGTTGTGTCCATGTTTTCTATGGTATCTTCCACACCTGAGATTCTCTCTTCCATCTCTTGTATTCTTTTGGTGATGCTTGCATCTATGACTCCTGATTTCTTTCTTATGTTCTCTAACTCCAGGGTTTTCTCCCTTTGTGATTTTTTTTATTGTTTCTATTTCTGTTTTTAATTCCTGAATGGTTTTCTTCATTTGTTTGATTGTGTTTTCCTGTAATTCTGCCCATTTGATTGTGTTTTCCTGTAATTTTTTAAGGGATTTCTGTGTGTCCTCTTTAAAGGTTTCCAGTTGTTTACCTGTGTTCTCTTGTATTTCTTTAAGGGAGTTATATATTTCCTTCTTAAAGTCTTCTATCATTTTAAGTCTGAGTCTTCCTTTTCTGGTGTGTTGGGTTATCCAGTGCTAGCTGTGGTGGGAGAGCTGGGTTCTGATGAAGCCAAATAGTCTTGATTTCTGTTCCTTGTGTTCTTGCCCTTGCCTTTTGACATCTGGTTATCTCTGGTGTTAGCTGGTCTTTCTCTCTCTGAAGGTGGCTTGTCTTTCCTACAGGCCCAGGTGTCAGTGTTCCTTGGAGACCAGTTCTCTTTCCTGGCTGTTCCTCAGTTCCTGAGTCTGGAGCCCTCCTTCTGCTGGCTTTTCTGCACAAGTGGGCGGGTCGCTTTCTCCATGCACTGGTTGGCAATAGAAGCCTGGTGGCCCAAGCAGAGGTCTCCTGCCAAAGGTGGAAGTAGACAGCCTCTTACCTCCTGGCTGTTCCTCAGTCCCTCTACTTTCCAATCTTTAAGAACTTGATCTCATTATTTTTCTTGCCTGCTGTTTTTTATATCCTATTCTTGTTTCTTTATAACAAACACACCTTCAAAATAGGCATTTATCTAGGATATATTACTTCCGAAAGCAAGCAAACAAGCAAGCAAGAAAGAAAGAAAGAAAGAAAACAAAGGAAGGAAGAAAGAAAGAAAGAAGGAAAGAAAGAATGAACTCTGGCATGTGCATTTACTTCTATTAATATTTTGTCCTGATAAAAATGTTTTACTAAATTATGATGAAAGTAAGGGTCAGAAATGGCAATATACGTTGAAAATAAATGTTGTTGATTTTATTAGACTCTGAGAGCAAAAGGTGATCTCAAAAGTGATCAAAATTAAATACTTTTCTATCCAACATCAAAATCCTTCTATTACATAAGTGCCTGTCAGAAAAGCATGTTCATGTCAATTATATATAAGTATAAGGATGCTTATATGAGATGAAAAGTACAATATTGGACTGATAAATTTTAGGTTTTATTTATACTCAGCTGTAACCTATCTGTTTATAACTTTCAAATTTCTGTCTATTTTTCTTGGCTTCATGTCTTAAAATACTGAGTGATAATAGTGATATACTTTCTAAGAAGTAAATGATATATTTTCTTATCAAAATTTCTCTTCCCAAAGAGGACTTTTTCTATTCCTGTTAGCTCCTTAGACATCAACCTATTTCAGCAGCTCATTGCTCATCTTCCTTCATCTTAATATGTACCTAAAATGTGTCACCCAAGAGCTGAATTTGAAATATTACTTTCCCTATATATTGAAAACTTAAAACTTTGCATTAAGACTTAATTTCATTACAAATATCTTCGATTTATTTTATTTTATATGTATATGTATTATCCTGAATGTGTGTTTATGCACCGTGGAGGTAAGAAGAGAGTGCTTAATCCTCTAGAATTAGAAACATGTATGCTTTTGAGATGCCATAGGGGTACTGGGAACCAAAACTGGGTCATTTCTAAGAGCATCAATTGCTCTTAATCATTGAGCAATTTTTCCAGTTCCCCAAAAGCCCTTTCATTTTAATGTTTAACCTAATACTGTCAAATACAAACCACTGAAAAATCATTTCAATAATAAAGGACATTAAATTAACAATAATTTATTACTTTTTAATAGAGAAGCTAACATCTTTTCCATAACCAAGTACCTCAATATTTCCACCAAGTCATAATAGTAATTATTGTTCAATATACTTTTACAATCAAAATAACACATAAGAATAGAATATTTATCATAAAATAATATGCTATAATTTTAGGATATCATTTTGTAAGTTCGTCCATATTGTTTCTAGCAATTGCTATCTTCTATGCAATAAGTTCTTTCTAAAGTTTGGCAGTGGAAATCAATACTATATAGTCAATCTGTTTTTTTTTTCATTTTAATACCATGATAGCAATTGCTATTTTTTTTTATTTTTAATACCATGATAGCAATTAGTGCTATAGGGCTATAGCACTATAGCCCAGAGACATAGTATATCACCTGGGCTGATCTAGTTTTGTGGTACTCTTTCATCCTCAGCATCCCAGAATACTAAGAAGAGCATGAGTGTATCCAAATCTACACTGTTTGTATCTATGAATGCTGTAGATCTTAAACTACATCACCCTTTTACTATAAGAAATTATATAGTATAAATATACCTCATATATGCTGAAGTAGACAGGAAAAATTTATGAGGTCCCAGCCCTAAACAAAGAGCTATACACAAATGAGCAAGCAAAACAGGGAACATGCATATCAAGTAGTCATCCAATAACAAATGATCAGCCCTCAAAATATACATGTAAGTAACATTTTATGGACTCACCAGTTAATATTTAGGAATTTATATATAAAAATTTATAAAAATAGAGCTATGCATGTGATAACAATTAAAAGAGGGCATGAATTTGCAAGAGAACAAGAAGGGCTAGCATATGTGAGGGTTTGGGCAAAGAAAACGCTAAGAATATATTTTGTAATTATATTATCATGTCCACAATAAAAGTAATTAGAGCAATATTCTCAAAAACAACAACAACAGCAGCAGCAACAACAACAGCAACAACAAAATAAACACAGAAACTCACTGTTTTGAACACTCCAGTTCAACATCTTGATGCTCTCTTACAGCATTTGTCCCATAGTTGGGTTTCTTTGAATAAAAACCTTGCTATTTTGCAAAACAAACAAGCAGAAGGAAAAGTACAAATCTGTTTTAAGAAGACAAACTGAGTCTAAGAACAACTGAACATAACTATGTTTTTCTATCAACGCAGCAGTTAATAGCTTGAAAGTTTTACTTTTCATGGAAAAGGTAAAAGGTATAGTGCAAATAGTAGTCAGTATAGAAGTGATATAAAAAACCAAGACTCAGGGAACAGCTTTACCAGGCTCTTGTCTGAAAGCACTTCTTGGTATCAGCAATAGTGTCTGGGTTTGATGTCTGCAGATGGGATGGATCTCTAGGAGGAACAGTCTCTGGATGGCCTCTCCTTCAGTCTCTGCTCCACATTTTGTCCCTGTACTTCCTCTTGACAGGCTAAATTCTGGATTAATATTTTTGAGATGGATGGATGGCCCAATCCCTCAATCAGAGGCTGTGCCTAAGCACTGGATATGGTCTCTATAGGTTCTATCTCCCCTTTGTTGGGTATTTCAGCTAATGTCATCCCTTTTGAGTCCTGTACCCAAAGGTCCCCATCCCCCACTGCTACATACTTCTTTTCAAATCCCTGATCCTCTGTACTTCTCCCCCATCTCCTTTTCTGAACTGCCCCCTTTTCCCTTTCCCCTCATCTCTCCTTCCCAAATCCCCCTCTTCCTCTACCTCCAGAGATTATTTTCTTCCCCCTTCTGAGTAGGACTTTAACATCCACACTGTGGTGTGGTCTTCCTTCTTCTTGGGTTCCGTATGGTCTGTGAGTTGTACCATGGGTATTCTGCTTCCAGATCCTGACCAATACAGATGAGAATGCACACAGCCAAACACAAGAATGAGTGTGGTAACCCGAATGGAGGAGTTAGGGCAAGGACTGGAGGAGCTGAAGAGATTTGCAACCCCATAGAAGAACAATATCAACAAACCAGACTCCCCAAATCTTCCAGGGACTAAACCACCAACCACAGAGTACACACTGGGGGACCCATGGAAGGAGCTTAAGAGAATGCTAGGGCGCTGAGGTGGGAGTGGATGGGCAGATATGAGAGCACCCACATAAAGGCAGGGGTGGATGAAGGGGATAAGAGTTTGTGGAGGGGAAACTGGGAAGGGGGATAACATTTGAAATGTAAATAAACAAATTAACCAATAAAAATTTGAAGAAAAAGAAAAAAGAAAATCAAGGATCATTTTTAGTTAGCTTCTCATTGGATTCTCCTGTTCAGTACTCGTAGGGAAACAAAGCCTACAACAAGAACAACCTACAGAAGCTGTGTAAAACAAGTGTGTGTATCACATGAAAATCCTTCTTCAGGATTTTCCATGAAGCATGTGACTCCAGAGAGAGTCATATAAGACCCCAATAAGAGCAGTAAGCTTGTTTGTCTACTTCCCCTATTTGAACAACAGATTTTATCACCACATAAGATTTGGGCATTGATATTTCAGAAGCAATTACAAATAGCTCTGATTGGCTTAATAGACTGAAAATATAGTCATTATTTAGTAATTTAAAATATTTAATTTTCTGTATATGACTTCAATAAAAAATCCCATTTGCTTTTGCGATCATTGTCAGATTATTTTCATGTTACCTTTCCTGGGAAGAAATGTACAAATACTTTTGTTCATCTAACATAGGATACTTACTGGCAGAGCAAATAAATGACTCCAACTAAGTGTATCTTGGTGAGGCAATGAAGTTAATCTAGTTCCTTATAGGAACATTTGTGAGGGGTTATGCAGATGTTCTTTTCCTCCATTGTGAGTTTTTCTTTCTTCTACCCTTTCAACCTCCTAACACTAGGTAGGAGAGAAAGAGATCCATAAATCTAATCTCTTCTCTTTCTTTTTTTAATCCATAACTACCATCAAATAGCAACCAACCCTCCCAAATGACCAACACTGACCAACTCTGCCTTGCCTTTATATACCCTCTAATATATTCCCAGAATTCTAAACATCAGATAATCAAAAAATGTATATCTCCATTTAACTTGATATTGGCTATTGGTTTGCTGTATTTTGCTTTTTATTATGTATAGGTATTGGCCTTGAATTCCTGATCTCTCCAATACTTTTAACATAAAGGGGTGTTACATTTTGTCAAATATATTTTCTGTATCTAAGGAGAAAATCATACAATTTTTTTTCTTTGAGTTTGTTTATATAGTAGATTACTTTTTTTTTTTTTTGGTTTTTCAAGACAGGGTTTCTCTGTGTAGCCCCAATTTTCCTGGAACTCACTTGGTATAGAGGCTGGTCTAGAACTCAGAAATCCGCCTGCCTTTGCCTCCCGAGTGTTGGGATTAAAGACATGCACCACCACTGCCTGGCTATAGTGGATGACTTTAATGGATTTTTGTATATTGAACCAACCTTACATTCCTGGGATGAAGCTTACTTGATTGTGGTGGATGGTGGTTTTGATGTGTTCTTGGATTTGGTTTGCAAGAGTTTTATTGAGTATTTTTGCATCAATACTCATACGCGAGATTGGTCTGAAGTTCTCTTTATTGGTTGAGTCCTTGTGTTGTTAAGGTATCACAGTAATTGTGGCTTCTTAGAATGAATTACACAGTATTTCTTCTGTTTCTATTTTATGGAATAGTTTGAGGAATATTGGTATCAAATCTTCATTGAAGGTCTGGCAGAAGTCTGCACCAAATCCATCTGGCCTGGAAAGATACTTGAAGCAATCCCACTAAAATCAGGGATAAGAAAAGGGTGCCAACTCTCCCCATATCTATTCAATATAGTACTCGAAGTGCTAGTAAGACAACAAAAAGAGAACAAGAGGATACAAATTGGCAAAGAAGAAATAAAGATATCACTATTTGCAGGTTGCATAATAGTATACATAAGCAACCCCCAAACGACTACCAGACAACTTCTCCAGCTGATAAACAACTTCTGCAAATTGGCCAAATATAACATTAACTCAAATAAATCAGTAGCCTTCCTTTATACAAATTATAAACAGGCTGAAAATGAAATTAGGGAAACAACTCCCTTCACAATAGCCACAAATAATATAAAATATCTTGGGGTAACGCTAACCAAACAAGGGAAAGATCTGTATGACAATAACTTCAAATCTCTCAAGAAAGTAGTTGAAGATCTCAGAAAAATGGAGAGAGTTCCCATTCTCATGGAACACCACAGATAACATAGTAAAAATGGCCATCCTACAAAAGGCAATTTAAATGTTCAATGGAATCCCCATCAAAATCCCAACACAATTCTTCAAAGTCATGGAAAGAGCAATTCTCCAATTCATCTGGAATGGGCAAAAGACCAGAATAGTGAAAACAATACTTAACAATCAAAGAATGGCTAGGAGAATCAACATCCCTGACCTCAAGTTTTACTACAGAGCAATAGTGATAAAAACTGCATGGTATTTGTACTGAGACAGACACGTTTATCAATGGAATAGAATTGAAGACTCAGAAATAAAACCACACACTTACAGGCACTTGACTTTTAACAAAGAAGCCAAACATATACAATGGAAAACAGAAAGCAACTTCAGTAAATGGTGCTGGTCTACCTGGATGTCTGTATGTAGAGAAATGAAAATAGACCCCTATTTGACACCTTGCACAAGGCTCAAGTCCAATTGGATCAAGGACCTCAACATGAAACCAGATACACTGAATCTAATAGAATAGAAAGTAGGAAAGAGCCTTAAACTCGTTGGCACAGGGGGAAATTTTCTAAACAGAACTCCAACATCTCAGGCTCTAAGGTCAAGAATTGATAAAGGGGACCTCATGAAACTGAGAAGCTTCTGTAACTCAAAAGACGTAGACAATAAGTCAAATAGGCAACCTACAGATTGGGGAAAAATCTTTACTAATCCCACATCCAATAGAGGGTTAATATTCAAAATATATAAAGAACTCAACAAGCTAGCGACAAAACAAACAAACAAACAACCCAATCAAAAAATGGGTTACAGTATTAAACTGAGAATTCACAAAAAAGGAATATCAAATGACTGAGAAACACCTAAAGAAATGTTCAAAGTCCTTGGTGATCAGAGAAATACAAATAAAAATAACCCTGAGATCCCACATTATACCAATCAGAATGGCTAAGATCAAACCCTCAGGCAATAGCACATGTTAGTGAGGATGTTGAGAAAGAGGAACACTCCTCCATTGCTGGTGGGATTTCAAACTGGTACAACCTCTCTGGAAATCAATCTGGAGGTTCCTCAGAAAATTGGAAATAGATCTACCTGAAGACCCAGCAATACCACTTTTGGGAATATACCCAAAAGATGGCCCAACATACCACAGGGGAACATGTTCCACTTAGTTCATAACAGCCTTGTCTGTGATAGACAGAACCTGGAAACAACCCAGATGCCCCATGACAGAAGAATGGATACAAAAAGTGTGGTTCATTTATACAATGGAATAATACTCAGCTATTAAGAATGGTAACATCCTGAGTTTTGCAGGCAAATAGATGAAAATATCATCCTGAGTGAGGAAATTCAGACCCATTACATGCATGGTATGTACTCACTAATAAGTGAATATTAGCCAAAAAAGTACAGAATACCCAAGAAACAGTCCACAGAACTCAAAAAGGTCAACAAGCTAAAGAGCCCAAGCGAGGATGCCTCAGTCCCACCTAGGAGGAAGAAGAAAGCAATCACAATGGGGGAAGTAGGGAAGGACCTGGGAAGAAAAGGGGATGGGAAGCCAAGAGGCAAACGTGATCTGGTATTGGGTGTGGACAAAGGACTGAAGCCCTGAGGGCCAACAGAAAGAATGGAAACAGGCAACCTGGGGAGATAGGAGGTAGGGGGACCCTCCAGAATGTAGCCGAGACCTGGGAGGTGAGAGTCTCTTAGGTCTCAAAAGGAGAGACCTTAGATGAAAGGCCCTACATTAAGGAGAGAGAACTTGTAGAGCCCACCTCCAGCAGAAAGAAAGGGCATCAAGTGAGGGATGGCGTTGCCATCACACAGTCAAAACTCTGACCCATAATTCTTCCTGTCTGAAAGAACTGAAGGGATGTAAATGGAGAGGAGCCCAAGTAAAAGAAGTTCCAGAGACAGGCCCAAAGTGGGATCCAGCTCTTCAGGAGGCTCCAAGGCCTGACATGATTACTGAGGCTATGGAGCGCTTAGAAAAAAGGACCTATCATGACTGCCCTTCTAAAGACCCAACAGGCAGCCGAAAGAGTCAGAAGCAAATATTTGCGCACGATGGACAGAAGCTGCTGACCCTTGTGGTTGAATAAGGGAAAGGCTGAAAGAAGCTGAGGAGGAGGGTGACCCTGTAGGAGGACCATCAGTCTGAATTAATCTGGACCTCCGAGATCTCTCAGTCACTGGACCACCTACCAGGCAGCATACACCAACTGATATGAGGCACCCAACACATATACATCAGAGGACTGACAGGTCTGTGTTTAGTCAGAGAAGATGCACCTAACTCTCAAGAGACAGGAGGCCCCAGGGAGTTTAGAAGTCTGGTGGAGTGGCAGGTGGGGGTGGGGACCTCCTCGTAGAGACTAGGGGTGGGAGGAGGTATGGGATATGGAACAGTTGGAGGGTGGACTTGGAGGGGAATAAATAAATAAGTAAGTAAATAAATAAAAGATTTTTTAAAAATAGATATCTGCAGCTGGCAAACTATGCCTCTGCTAGAGGGCAAGGCAAATCCCCTGCTGAGGAAACTGTGAAGTAGCTTCACATCTTACACTTGGGATTAAAATGAAAACCTACTCTTATAATATTTCTCTATTTTTAAAGAAACCAAAATTCTAACTATAAGGTTACTTGAGAAAGGGTGGCTGCATTAATAAAAAGCCCACATGAGCTAGCGTGAAGATTGATGACATAACATCTCTGGATTTTCCTGTACAACTTGTTGCCTCCACCAAAGTGTCTGCTCTTACAATGCAAATGTTTAGTGATCATACACTCTCAAGGATGTGCCTTGTGACACTTATGACCCTTTGAACTCCCCTATTTTTTGATTTTTCTGAGCTCTCAGAACATACAAAGGTCCTTAACTCTTATGAAGTATCTTCTGTCCTCCAGGTTGAAGCATTTCAATCATCAAGAAATGACTGTCGAATAATGCTGGATATAATATAAACATGTTGATAAAGAGCCATAAGTCAAAACTAAATGGCATGCATGGGGCTATTTACTAGCTAAAAGAATTTTTCCATTTTATTTTTTAGATCTCATTTGTTTTAGGTAACACCAAATAATGTTGTTTATATTGTCACAAATTACCAGGTGAGAGGAAGCTTGCCAACAAACATCTATGTAGATGAAAGCTAGAATCAAGCCACATCATTCAATTAGTTGTTTTCAAAATTCAGTTTTCCTTCCAGAATATGCTTCACAAGTACATAAAACACATGGTTCTGCAGGCATATGCTACTCAAATGGAAGGAAGTAATTAAGCAACTAAAGATACTGTCAGTGAGGTTATTACAAAGAGTGATAAAGGTATATTCAAAATATCAAGAACCAGCACAAGCCAGAGTTCTATAAATTGTTGAAGCTTCATAATCAAATATTTATAGCTCTCTCTGCTGTGTTTGAAAAATTAAATTATTAAAAGCAGATATTGTGGCAAATAGGTTATCATCCATTTCAATCAAAGTTACATTTCACTATCTCTGTCTCATTCTTACTTATGCTTTTGGTCTTCTAAGATTGAAGACAAAGGTAACAAACTCCAGAAACAAATCAAAGCTTTTCACTGTAATTTACTTTGTGAGTAATTCCTAATTGATTCAGACTGATGGGATTGCACAGTTTGTTATATTGCTGGGGCAGGAGATACCTTGGACCAAGTAAATTTACAACCTCCTTTTCTTGAGAGAAAAAAATGGCTGCTATATTTCATGTTGTCATTTTTTTATTTGTAACAATGTAATTGTATATCTATGTGGATTCTTACAAAGAATACCAAACAATATATACACCTGTAACTGTCTTAGCCACTTACCAATATCATGTTAGGTAGGCCTATATTTTATTTGCTCAAAATAAAGATTTAAACAAAATAGAGAATTAACCCCAAAGTAGCAATTTCCAATATAAAAAACAGTGTTGCCTAGCAACATCACTCAGCCACCTGCAGTTCGGAGTTCATGTCTTGTTAACATCACTAAAATTAGAACAATGCAATAGCTTAGTTGGTCGTTGTATATTTTGGTTCGATCATTTTCTTTTACTGTTACAATTTAAGCCTGAATGTTGTTTTTCCAAAACATTTTTCCAGACATGATTCCAGTATTTGAAAAGTATGTGTGCTCTGTGTGTGTGTTTGTGTGTGTGTGTTTGTAGGAGAGAGTCTGTGGTTGTATCTCTTCTCTACTCAAAGGTCAGAAGCACTTCACCTCGATTCAGTGACAAATTGCCTTATTTTACAGCAAATGTATCACTGGAATTTGAAAACAGCTATATCTGACATACCTTTGGATTTTAACTAAAGATCCTCATCCAATGTGTGTGTCCCTTGGCTGATAGAACTTGTTTCTTCTTTTTGGTATGTGAAAAAGGATAAAACAACAAACATTTTTTTCATCTTTTTCTCATATCATCCATGTGAGGGTGGAATATCCCCAAAGGTCTGAGTCTGAAGGGCTCTTTTCAAATTTCACAACATAATGAAGACCCCTTTGTAGAGCTCCTGTCCCCTTCAGCTAGGCATTATGCCATCTGGCTGACAAGCTACCTATCTGTCATTTCTGCTGTTCCCTGATATGCTAAGAACAAGAGGTATCACTGCAGCTAGTCAAAGGCTTGGGATGCCCTCAGCATTTCTAAAGGCTGGAACAAATCTAGCATGGTAGGATTTTAAAATGATAAATCCCATTGCAATTTCAAAACCTTCTTATAAAAAGTGATTGTTTTCCAATTAATTATTTTTTTGGCCACTCATATTTGGTTCTATGCTTGGTCTGTGGGCTATTCAATCTCCAGTTCCTGCTCATTGAGGCAGTGTAAGGCATGAGCTTCCTTTCATAACATGGGCATCAAGTTAAACCAGATATTGGTTAGCCATACCCACATGTTCTGTGCCACCCAAACATATTTAACAGGTAGGGCAGATAGTAGGTTGAGGACTTTGTGACTCAGTTGGTTGGTTTCCAGGTTTCTCTTTCTGTACCTTGCAGAGTGCCTTCCCATGCCAAAGAGACTAAGAAAGGATTCCCAATGATATTCTGGTATACTCATTGATCAGTGCCTTCTACAGTCATCACCAGAGAGACTGCCCTCAGTAGCAGATGGAAGCAGGTGTAGAAACCCACAGCCAGACACTATGAAGAGAGAGCATAAATTGGAAATCTCTATCAAGTCCCTCCTCTAGTCGCTCAGGTAAACCAGTGGGAAAGGGGACCGAATGATTGTAGGAGTCAGATGGGGATCAAGGGCACCAGAAGAACTTGGCTCACTGAGTCAAATATGCAGGATTCATATGTAATCACAGAGACTAAAAGGGCAGGTATGGAACCTGACTTGGTCTGCACAAAGTCCTCTGCATTGTATTTTATGACTGTAAGCTTGATGTTTCTGTGAGCCTCCTAACAGTGGAAGCTGGTGTGTCTTTGACTCTTTTTACTTTCAGATGGGACCCTTTTTCTCCTATTTGGTTGCCTTGTCCAGCCTTGATAGGAGGGCTTTTGCCTTATCTTTTTGAATCTTGTTTTGTCCTGTTTGTATGTTGTCTCTTGGAGACCTGCTCTTTTCTGAAGAGAAGCAGAGGGGGCAGTGATTTGGGAGAGGGAGGGAGATGGAAAGAGTAAAAGGAAAAACTGGTCAGGATGTACTGTATGAGAGGAGACCTAGTTTAAATAATAAAACATTATTTCATCATACTTTAATCGAATGTCTAGAGGACAATAAGGCAAATAATGAAGACAGTTATTTTATTTTTGGTTTTGTAACAGAATCCCATGTATCTCATGAAAAACTCTCTAACTTAATAAGAAGCTAAGGATGGCTTTGAATTCCTGATCCTTCTTTCTACATCTCTGCAGTGCTAGATTGTACATTAGTGGCATGTACTAGCATGCAGAAGAATTTTCCTGTGTATATCACTAATTATTAATTGGAAATAAATCAAATTAATTTTTCTATTTTTTCTAATTTTTGTTAAGTGCCAAAGACTTTTTAGTTCGTGGACCACAAAGATGTTGCCCAGCTAGATTTTCTGGAGAGGGTGGGAAATAATTTATTTGGCTCACAGGTTATACTGTCTATCATGAAGAGACATCAAGGCAGTGACAAAATACAGGAATGGAAGTAAAGTCCACTTAAAAACACTCTTTATTGACTTGCTTCTCTTGGCTGCTCATATAGCTTTCTTATATAACCCAAGACAATGTGCTTCTGGTAGCATGGCCAAATGTGATGAACCTTCATCCATCAACATGCAATGAAGAAAATGACTCATGAGCATTTCCATAGTTCACTGTGACAGAGGCAATGACTCTATTGGGATTTCCTCTTCCCAGGTGTATAAAGTTGAAAAACAAGTTTAGCTACCACAATGTATACAAAGAGCTTTAGTGATATTAACTTTCACCCCTCTCTGTCTCACTGAAAGTCTTCTTTGCAATAAATCCTTGTTATATGTTGAGATGCTGACAGAGCCAGTCCCATGCAGGCCTTGGGTGGACAGCCACAGCTGCAGGGAGTTCATGAATGTTATGGCAATGGCAAATCCAGAAGACCTCATTTTGCTGCACATCTTCTCTCTCGCTGGCTCTTTCATTCTTTTGTTGCTGCTGTTGTTATTGAAAAGAGATTTTCTTACATAATATATCCCAATTTCCATTTCCTCTCCTTCAACTATTCCCAGTTGATCCTCCCATCTCCCTTCCCAAATGAATACACTCCTTTTCTCTTTCTCATTAGAAAAGAAACAGACTTCTAAGGAATGATTAAAATAAAATAAAAACTAATGCATTGGAATTGGACAAAATGAACAGAAAGAAAAAGCCCGAAAGAAGGCACAAGAGTCAGAAACCTACTCATTCACATGTACACGCAGGAACCCCATAATGAGATGAAACTGGAAGTCCTTGTACATGTACACATACATACATACACACACACACACACACACACACACACACACACACACATATATGCAGACGACCTGGTGCAGACCTGTACAGCACTGTGCATGCTGCTTTCACTCTCTTTGAGTTCATATGAGCTTTGATTGATCTAGAGGACCTTATTTACTTGGGGCCCTTCATCTCCTCTGGCTCTTACATTCTTTTTGTCTCTTCTTACATAGTGTTCTCTGAGCCCTGAGTAGGGGGATTTGGTGGAGACATCCCATTAGGATGGTATTCATGTTTCTCTTTTATTTTTTAGCATGCAGAGTATCTTCCTGTATCAAAGACACTAGCATTCCACCCCTATGTGCTAGTATCTTTGATAGGGAAGGTACTCTGCATGCTAACAAAAGAGAAACATAAATACCATGCCATCCAAAAACTTTTCAATGTACATCAATGTCCTGCTTGACTTTACCATGTTCAATAAGTTGTATATGTGTTGTCTTCAGCAGTGGGGCTTTACTGTCATTTTGTGGAGAGCAACCTATACTGATAGCAAAAGCCTGGGCTGTTTAGAGGTCCAAGAAAATGACTTAACAGGTAAAGATTACCTCCTATCTCCACTGAAGACCTCAATTCTGTCTCTAGGAATTACAAAATGGCAGAAAAGAATCACCTATTGCAAGCTATCTTTTGACATCCACAGGCACACAGTGGGTCACAGATACCTCCTCAAACACAATAAATACATTTACTAAAATATAGTAAAAACTATATCATCTTTGTGCCATTGTTTTCTTTTATAATTTGAATTTTTATTGATTCATTTTTTATTTACATTCCAAATGTTGACCTCTTCTCTATACACCATCACAGAGATATTCCCCTTAGCAGTTTCCTTTATCTCGGAGAAGGTACTCCCCAGTATCCCCCCACCCTGGGGCATCAACTCTCTATTTGGCTAGTTGCTTCCTCCCACTGAGGCCAGACAAGGCAGTCCTGTTTCATAAGTGCTGGGGGCCTCAGACCATCCAGTGTATGCTCTTTCATTGGTGGCTTAGTCTCTGGGATCTCCCAGGGGTCCAGGTTAGTTGACAATGTTGGTCTTCCTGTGGGGTCATGATCCTCAACAATTCTTTTAATCCCTCCCTTATCTCTTCCATAGTTGGTTCCTACCTCCATCTAATGCTTATCTGTGTGTATCTGCTTCTGTGTGAGCCAGCTGCTGATAAAGCCTCTTAAAGGGCAGCCATGCTAGTTTCCTGTCTATAACCACAACATAGCATCAGAAATTGTGTCAGAGTTTGGTGCCCACCCATGGGATGGAACCCAAGGTAGGCCAGGAAATAGTTGGCCTTTCCATCAGTTTCTACCCACTGGGGACCTTGTCCAACTATAGGAGGTAGCCTCTTCAGGTCCCATATACCCACTGTTGGGTATTTCAGCTAAGATCACCCACAATGAGTCCTGGTAGCCTCCCCAATCCCAGGTCTCTGGGACTTACTAAGGGTTCCCCTATTCCCCATCCCTGGCAGCTACATATTTCCATTCATTCTCCTGGTCATCTGGGCCTCTCTCCTGACTCCCCTGCATATCTAATCCTACCCCATTATCCACCTCCCCCCATCCACCTAGGTCCCTCTCTTCCTTTGCCTCACATGACTATTTTGATTCCCCTTCAAAGTGGAATTTAAGCATCCTCACCTGGGCCTTCCTTCTTGTTTAACTTTGTAGGGTTTGTAGGGTGTATCCTGAGTATTCTGTACATTATGGCTAATATCCACTTATCAGTGGGTACATACCATGCATGTCCTTTTGGGTCTGGGTTACTTTAATCAGGATGATATTTTCTAGTTCCATCCATTTGCCTTCAAAAGTCATGATGTCCTTATTTTGTGTAAAGGAACCACATTTTCCTATCCATTCTTCTGTTGAGGGACATATGGGTTGCTTTCAGTTTCTGGCTATTATGAATAAGACTGCTAAGAACATAGTAGAGCACCTTTGCTTGTGATATGGTGAAGCGTCTTTTGGGTATATGCTCAGTAATGGTATAGCTAGGTCTTCAGGTGGAACTATTTCCAATTTTCTGAGAAACTACCAGATTGATTTCCAGAGTGGTTGTACCAGTTTGTACTCTCACCAGCAATGGAGGAGTGTTCCCCTTTCTCCATATTCTCTTCAGTATGTACTTTCAATTGTTTTTCATTTTAGCCATGCTGATTGGTGTAAGACAGAATCTCAGAGTTGTTTTGATTTGCATTTCCCTGATGACTAAGAATGTTGAGCATTTGTATAAGGGCTCCTCTGTTGAGAATTCTCTGTTTAGCTCTGTACCCCATTTTTAATTTGGTTAGTTTGTTGGTATCTAACTTCTTAAGTTCTTTATATATTTTGGTTATTATCCCTATGTTGGATTCAGGGATATTGAAAATCATCTCCCAATCTGTAGGCTATGATAAATGGGCTGAGAAATAAATTAGGGAAACAATAGGCACAAATAGTATAAAATATCTTGGTATAACTCTAACCAAGCAAGTGAAAGATCTATATAACAAGAACTTCAATTCCTTGAAGAATCAAAGAAGGCCTCAGAAGATAGAAAGATCTCCCATGCTCATGGAGCACTAGGATTAACAGTGAAAATGGCCTCTTACTAAAAGCAATCTATAGATACAATGCAATTCCAATCAAAATCAATCCCCAAAACATTGTTTTACAGACATTGAAAGAGCAATTCTCATCTTTTTATGGTAAAACAAAAAATCTCCGATAGCCAAAACAATCCTGATTAATAAAAAACTTATGGAGGAGTCACCATTTCTGACCTCAGGCTATACTACAAAACAATAGTGATTAAAAAACAACCACTGCATGGTTTTGATAAACAGACAAGTTCATCAATGGAATCTAGTAAAATACCCAGAAATAAACCCATACACCTATGGACACTTGATTTTTGACAAAGAAGCCAAAACCATACAGTGGAAATAGAAAACACCTTCAACAAATGGTGCTGGTCTAACTGACAGTCTGCATGTAGAAGTATGCAAATTGATCCATGTTTATCACCCTGCACAAAGCCCAAGTTCAAGTGGATCAAGGGCCTCAACATAAAACCAGATACACTGAATCGGATACAAGAAAAAGTGGGAAATAGTCTTGAACATATTGATATAGGAGACAACTTCCTAAACAGAACATCAATAGCTCAGGCACTAAGATCAACAATTGATATATGGGACCTCTTGAAACTGAAAAGCTTCTATAAGGCCAAACTTCTATAGGACAAAATAGCAGCCATTGTTTCTCTTAATTTCAGTGTCAAACATCTCACCAAAACATTTCATTTCTTCTCTCAGTTCATACTATTTTAATCTAGAAAGTCCCCTAAAGCCATATCTGAATGATTACTAATTCTACTTCACTACCTTTCTAGAAGTTCTCTTCCAAACAACCCGTGTTTAGTACTTTGATCATGGAAGCCTTCATATATCTACCAACACACGTATGCTCCATATTAACATCTCCATCAAGACCCTACCTGATTGTGAATACCTTCAACTCACTTTTTTGCTTAGGTGTAGTTTTCAGATATGTTCATCAAACTTATGATCATACTTTCTTTTCATGCTACTTCCCTCAATCGAAATGACCTAAACCTCTTCCCTGAATTTCATTTGGCAAGATCATACTCTAGAGACCAGATTTCATTGAATCTCAAACATCTTTCTCAGTCTTCTACCAAACACCCAATGCATGAAGGCGCTGTCATACCTGGATTTCTCAACTTGCTTTCTTTATAAAATAATTTTATTTAATTTATTTTCTTCTAATGTTCTAGAAAGTAAGATGCTTACTCTTTTTAAATTGTGTGCCTTGTTTGAATGCAATAAAAATATTTGCATAATGATGTTGCATTAGTATATATATATATATATATATATATATATATACACATGTACTTAAACAAATTTATTACGTTTGTTCTTTGACAGTTTTGTACATGGTTAACACCTATTCAAGATGCTGTCAATTCTCACTTACAAAAACTCTTATACTCCCTACCAAACTTCCCAAACATAAATCTAGAAGAAAAATGAATGCTTAGGAATCTTCACAGTGATTCATATATCTTAATTTTTTAAAAAACATTATTTATTATATGTTAAACATCACCTATATTAAAGTGTTCATATTGTAATTGTCAATGCAGATGCTTATGAATAAGTGCATTTAAGAATAGTTTTCAAAAGATGGAATGAATTACAGAAATGCAACATATACATACAAGAATTTATGTGCGTATGATCAAACATCTTACTTATTTATTTTATATTTTTTATTGGATATTTTCTTTATTTACATTTCAAATGATTTCCTCTTTCCATGTCTCCACTTCAGAAATCCCCTATCTCATACCCCCTCCCCCACCTCTATGAGGGTGCTTCCCCACCCTCCCACCCACTCCCAACTTCTCTACCTGGCATTCCTCTACACTGGGGCAGCTAATACCCTCAGGCCCAAGGGCCTCTCCTCCCACTGATGGCCAACAAGGTCCTGCACTGCTGCATATGCGACCAGAGCCATGGATCCTTCAATGTGTATCCTTTGGTTAGTGGTCCAGTCCACAGGAGCTCCAGGGGTCTGGCCTTTTGACACTGTTGCTCCCTATGTGGGGCTGCAAACCCCCTCAGCTTGTTCAGTCCCTCTCCAACTCCTCCATTGGGGAATCTCCTGCTCAGTCCTATGTTTGGATGTGAGCATCCACCTCTGTATTTGTCAGACTCTGGCAGAGCCTCTCATCTTATTTTACTATATTTAAATTCTTTAAGAATTTCATACAAACTAATCCCATAACCAACCTCTCTATCACTTATCTGTTCACATCCAACGTTAATGTATCGTTCCCCTTCTTCCTCTTTTTCTTTCACTATATGGTTCTTTATGTGCTGTTGAGCTACTCTTGGTAGTGGAGCTTGCCCTGGAATGTAGTCAACCTTCCAGAGGTCACATCACGAGAATAAACTAAATCTTCCTTTCCCAGCAGCTTTCAAACATACTTTATTCAATTGCATAGAGAAAAGACAGAAATAATAATCACTTCTAACTATAAACAGTTGTTAGCTTGAGAAAACAATAATAAGACTAACAAGAAACCTTAGTATTCAGTGAAGAAGGTCTGCCAAATTCCATTCTAAATATATCTGTCTGATGAATATTTTCCAAAAGACTTTTGCCTTGCATTCTTATGGCCCAGATTTTAAGCGCAAACACCCCAAAACTTTATGTAGTTTGTTTTGCCTCCTTAGAAATATGTTTGGTGTTACTTTGCTGAATTAAAACAAACTGAGTAAAAAGGCAAAAGGATCTTGTGAAGCTTGTCCTCATATGGGATTAAGAAATGTGTTTGAGGACTAATTTTTTATGTAGGTACAATGAAACATTCTTGTTCATTCTTGTTATTTCAAATGTGCTGCATCCTGAAACTATATCTTAAAACAGTCTTCTGCCTTTAACCTCTCAATTTTTCCCTTTTTCTTAAGCCCATATCAGTTTGTTCTGTACTCAAAATCAGTATAAGCCATAAAGTTTTGGAAACATAATTTTAAAACCTCAAGTTCCACTATTCTTTTAGAAAACTCAGGTAATGGACTAAAACAAATTAGATAATAATCAGTTTAGTAAGTTCCCATTTTCACATCATGATTTGTTAATTATTTTATTCAGCTGAGTATTAGTGTTTTCTTGAGCATCATTTAGGCATTTGTTGTTATTCAGAATGACTTTTTTTTTAGTGGTTTGTTCTTGGTTTCTTTAAATGCTTTACATCCTTTGATGGAGGTTATGATTGTCCACTTAAGTTCTTTGTCCATGAGTTCATTTAGACAATTCTTGTGAGCAAATATTTTTATAATAATGGTAGATTTGGGAGGAGATACATTATCTTTGTCTTTCATATTGTTTGTGCTTTTGTGATAAGATCTGAGCATGTCAACTTAATTCATTGTTTTGTGTCTAATGTGACAGATTATTGGTTGCCTCTGGCTAGGCCAATTAAAAGTCTATACATAGAAAATACAAGAGGGTTGGGGATAGTACAGACAGGAGTGATTCCAGGAATTCACCACTCTGTATCCATAAATAGATGCACATGCCTGACTATGCCTGGAACTTATATATGGTACAAGCAGATGAGTTTCTAAGGGACTCACTCAATTGGACTGGAGGTTGGCAACAATGTAAGCAGGACTGATGACTCTGAGAATGCATATAGTATGTGTGACCTGAAATAGATCTGGGAATTAGAGGGGTTACTGACAGGCTAGGGTCCAAGAAACTCACCAGACTGAACCTGAGCACAGAATGTATGACCTATGCAAGGTCTGGAAGTTTGATATGATGTGGATAACTGGTGTATAGGAGGAGTTTAGGAAGACCACAGGTAACTTACCTGTGTCTGTAGCACATGTTATAGTTACAGGGTCTCTGACAGAAAGTAGAGTGAAAGCAAAGATAAGTCCCAAAGAAAGAGAGATGGAGTAAATCTCTATCTAAATTTAATGGCTGTCACATATAAAAGTGTTAAACAAAATAGTCACCTATGTTTTCTTTGTATTCATAATTATTCTTTTAGAAGATTACTTTTCAACTCTCACTGGCTTTTTATTCAATATATGATTTTAAAATAATTTTTTTTTTACCCTAGTGGTTAAATTCTGTTCTTTTAATCTCACTTCTACTTTTTTGTACTTTATTTACAATGAAAGGTGAAATTTCATTTAGAGACATTTTATTTTACATATGATAATTTATAAAAAGAAAATATATGAAAATAGAACAAAGATGTTTTTATCATATATATTATATATCTCTATCTCCATCTCCATCTCCATCTCCATCTCCATATCCATATCCGTATCTATATCTATGCTGTGCTTTCTGGAATTATGCCATTTGCCATGAAAAATTAGCTTAATGCTAACACCTAAGATTCTTATTTTTTGCTTAGGGAGATTAGTGTCTCACTTTATGAATGTAATGTACCCACAAACAATATTTTTTACATCAAGACTGAATTCACTCTATATAAAATGTTATCCATGTTGAATATATGAAACTTCTAAACAAACAAAATAAATATAAAACCTATTTATCTCCTTCTCTTTCTGAAGTTAAACACAAGCTATTCTCTTGAATCAAACCACCATATATATCAAAGTATCAATGTTTCTTTCTAGAAATAGTGTTTTTTGTTACTTTGTTTTGATTTTTAGTTATTTTTTGTTGTTGTTTGAACATAAAGTTTCAAGGAACTTCTCTTCTATTTCAGAGGGGAAAAAGACATTCCCTTAACTTGGTGCCAACTGTAGTAACGATTTGGTTTTAAATACAATCTTGAAAATATTAAAGTTGTTTGTTCATTTTTTCTGCAACTATTTGCAACTGATATCTTCAGATTCAGAATACAACTCTGATTTTAAGTGGTGAATTTTCATTTTCTGTTATTATGTGAAATGTTTAGTGAAGAGACCTAAAACAGGTTAATATTTGAAGCATGACACTATTAGAAGAGGGCAACTTTAAGGGGAAGGAAATAGCAAGTATGAAGCCTAAAGGGAAAAATATGACATGCCTAAAGAGCAAGTTAGTTTTTTGATCAGTAGTTCTGGAAAGCCAGTGAAACAAGAGTCACTTAATAAAACATTAAATAAAAGGAGATAAAACAATGTCTTCATGGACATTGTTAAGTTATGAATTTTCACTTTTAATATTCATTGAAAGAATAGTCTAGTGACACAAACAAGTCTATATTTTAATCTTATCACTGTGGTTGCTACAGAATTTTTTGAAGTTGGAAAATGGTAAGAAAAAGGAAATGAATGAGGGCTCTTTTGCAGAGATCCTCCTAGGAGGAAAGAGCAATATAAGCCATATATTAACAATGGTTAGAAGACATCAATATTTAAAAATATTTGCAATTAGAGCTAGTAGGTTTTACTGATAGAATGTAACCAAAGAGGAGGTGATAAGCCAATGATAGTCTTGGGGTTTTTGTCCCAGCGACATGGAAGAAATGGCTGTATCACTAAATTCCCTTGGAAGAAAAGAGAAAAGCGAGCTTGACAGCACACTAACTTTTAGCTATGTGTTAACTTGTCCATAAGGCATGTCAACTAGATAGTTAAATAATACATTAGTCTGGTATTGAATGATGAGGTCAGGGTCGAAGATAAGAACTAAAGAATCATAGATATATGGATAGTATTAAAAGCCATGCCATTTGATATTCATGTGGCTTAACTTAATATAGAAAATGATGACTCCTATGACAGAAACATATCAGGAAATATGAAAATGAAAACCAGGGTTATCTGTCTCACAGTGGTAGTCAGGTTGTAGAAGAGTTGACAACTTGAAAACAAATATAATATGAGAATTACCTAGATGAAATGGTCATGGAAACATTATCGGGTGTTTAATGGTCTGCAGGCAATGTTCACCATGCTACTGTAAGACAATATAGAAAACAGTACAGGTGAAAAACTTACAGACCACAAGAAATGAAACTATTGATGACAAGAAAAGAAGAATGGTGTAAAATAAAACTATAGTGGAAAGAAATAAAACATACCTTTTTAACAACTTGTAAGGTATGATAGATGATTCGATTCCAGACCAGGATTAAAAAGCTGAAGAGAACTTACATAGGCTACACTTTCCTAACAGTGATACTGAATAAATACCCTTTACCCAGTATGAAACTGTACATAGAGACAAACATCTTGCAGACCATAGTAATGAGTTTACTCTGCAGTTCTTTTCTGTCAGTCTCAAAGAATAAGATGTCTCACTCCTTTAAAAAGGGCATGCTGGACTGAAACATCCACACCCTGGTCTTCCTTCTTCCTAAGCTCCATATGGTCTGTGGGTTGTATTGTGGGCACTGTGAGCTTTGGTGCTCAATATGCGTTGATCAGTGAGTACAAACCATGTGTGTTCTTTTGAATCTGGGTTACCTCACTCAGGGTGATATTTTCTAGTTCCATTCATTTGCCTGCAAATTTCATGAAGTCATTGTTTTTAATAGCAGAGTAGTATTCCATTGTGTAAATGTACCACATTTTCTGTATACATTCCTCTGTTGAGGGACATCTGAGTTGTTTCCAGTTTCTGGCTATTATAAATATGGCTGCTATGAACATAGTGGAACATGTGTCCTTATTATATGTTGGAGCATCTTTTGGGTATATGCCCAGGAGTGGTATAGCTGGTCATCAGGTAAGAGTATGTCCAATTTTCTGAGGAACAGACAGATTTATTTCCAAAGTGGTTTTATCAGCTTGCAGTCCCAAAGCAATGGAAGAGTGTTCTTCTTTCTCTACATCCTCTCCAGCATCCGCTGTCTCCTGCACTTATGGTCTTAGCAATTCTGATTGGTGTGAAGTGGAATCTCATGGTTTTTTGTCCTACATAGAGGGAGGACAGGATGATCACAGGAGGTGGAAGCAGGGGATGATCTGCAAGGAAGAGTGGAGGGGGGAAGGGGAACAAGGTCAGGTACTTGACGGGACAGGAGAGAGATACATAGCGTCAAAAAATTGAATAAAAATATATAGCAGTGGGGAATGAGGAACAGGGGTAACCACTGGAGTATCCTAGACACCCGGGAAAAGACAGGCTCCCAGGACCCAAAGGGGATGACTTTTAGCCAAAATGCACAGTGAAGGAGAGATAGAAGTGGTAGAGATCATCTCCAGTAGATAGGCATGGCCCCCATTCTAGGGATGGGCCCACCCACCAATTTCAAAGTTTTTAACCCAGAAATGTCCCTGTCCAAAAAATGATAGGGCCAAAAAATGGAGAAGAGACTGAAGGAAGGGCCATCTGGGGACTGTTCCACCTGGGGATCCATTCGATTTCCAGACACCGAACACCCTCGCTGTTGCTGTTGCCAGGAGGTGCATGCTGACAGGAACCTGGTATGGCTGTTCTTTGGGAGGTTTTGCCAGTAACTAACCAACGCAGATGCTGATGCCTGCAGCCAACCATCAGACTGAGCTTGGGGACCATGTGGGTGGAAGGACTGGAAGAGCTGAGGGAGATTACAACCCCTAAGGGAGAACAATGTTGGCTGGTCAGACCACCCAGTGCTCCCAGGCACTAGACCACCAACCAAGGAGTGTAGAGGGAGGGATCCATAGCTCCAGATACATATGTAGCAGAGGATAACCTTGTCTGACATCAATGTGTGGGGATGCCCTTGGTCCTGTGGAGGTTTTATGCTACAGCATAGGGGGATGCTGGAGTGGTGGGGCCAGAGTGGGTAGGTGGGTGGGGGAGCACCCTCATAGAGTCAAAAGGGAGAGGGGAGAGGGCAGATAGGTTGTGGGGGTTGTGGAGGGGTAACCAGGAAGGGGTTACCATTTGAGATGTAAATAAATGGAATGATTAATAAAAAATAAAAATAAAAATGGCATGCCTACCACTTCAAATAACTCTTCTTTGTGATTTCTATCTCAAAATTTAGGAATTATGAAAAGACAAGAGAGCAATTATAGTCAATTGTTTTCATACCCTCCTAATTTTTATCAGTTTCTTTATTCTTAATATGATAAGATCATTTTTGTAACATGAAGTTAAACAAAGAAGAAAGAGGGAGAAAGAAAATTACATAGAAGTCTCAGAAAGCTACCATTTAAGTAATAATGATTGTAGAGCATAGTTTTCAAGTCAATGAAAATTTATAAATGTCAGACTGAAGTGCAAAACTTTTCCCTTGAACTTTTGTCATTAAATATTATGAAGATCTGGGTAGAAATGAAAGCATGTATTTACTTTTCATATGTATCATAATGATAAAATGCTGTAAAATTTCAGGTATCATTGTCAAGTTCATTGGATCACAGATTGCTAGAGATAAAATAAGTATAAAAGTGCCGAATTTCATTATTTTCAGATTCTCATTTCCCAGATGAACAAGGTGAGGCCCCAAATTCCTGATAAAATTTGGTTTCAGTCCTTCATACAATGTATTTTCAGGTTTTCAGTTGATTTTCTCTTTTATGATTGGATTTGAGGAGACACAAATCAAAGGTCCAATGATTCCACTGAAAATGACTAGTAAGAGATGCTTTTGGTTGTATTCAAATATGTGAAATCATTAACAATAACTTATTAATAATAATTAATTTTATCAAAATCAAACTAAAACAAAACAAAACAGAAAGTTCCCATCTGTATGGGTTCTTAGACATCCACACTATATTTGGAGACAAATACATTTAGTGGTGTGAGGTGTCACAGTACTTGTTTCTCTTCTGTTCTTGTTACGGCCTCACTTGAGTTTGTTTGTGCTAAGCTTCAAGAACTATCACTGATACACTGCTTATGCCATTATAAGAAGTCTCAGACAAAGCTCTTAGGTGAAAGGTACTGTCTTTAATTATCTAAGTACTCACTGCTGACCTGGTATTGCCCCATACACAGTGGCATTAGTTGGTCCTATTTGACTGTTCATGCTATGAGAGTAACTCAGTATTCTTTTTTTTTTCTTTTCCTGACATATAGGTGAGGATAATTAGATATTTAAGATAGCAAGACCTTAGAAATCTTGCAGTATTCTCTTCTACTGGGGATGAAAGAAGATGTATTTTAACACTGAAGTCACTCAGTGTGAGTATGCTATATGAAGACAGAGAGAAGTAGAGGAGAAGAGAAAATGTAAGTCTGAGAGAGACAAAAGGCTTGTGTGTTTATAAAACATTTTGTTTAAGGAGAAACACTAGCATTAGTACGTTGGTATCTGAGTGGTATAAAAGACTGTATAAAATTGTATAATCATCTGTTCCATTTAAGAAAGGATAAGCTTTTTTTCTGTCCCATTTTTATAAAATTAAAGAAGGAAAATGAAGTTCTCTGAAAGGATTAGATTGTAGCTAACACTTTGATGATATTTGGCATGGTCCAGTTAGATTTATTTGCAGATTAAGAAGTGCTCAGATATCTATAATAAGGAGGAAATCATGATAAAACACAAAAAAAATTTGACAGTAGGACATATTAATACTCACAATTAATAGGTCTTTGTCAACTTTCCAAAGCATTATGAGGAAAGTAACAGTGACTTCTAATCGTTCTCTTGCATACACACCACCATTGCATGGAAATCCTATGAAGATCAAAACTAGCCTCTTGTGAATCATGTTGTAAGGATACCATTATTCCTTACATTTGGAATGGCATTTTCCATTTCTACATGGAGAAAAGAACTAATTAACATGTTTCATAAATACTAAATTAATACCCATCTCAGGAACATGTAGCTTAATGATTTACAGCTATCATATGCTCATCATAAAGAACCTATGTAAAGGGAAAAAATAGTAAATATTACAAAAAATCTCCTAAATTCAATTTGTATCCCTTCTCTTGATGGTAAAATTTTATCTTGGAATCCTCTAGAGAGTTAGCTATTTCAATTCCAAACATTATCACTACACACTCTTACATCTCAGCAAATGCTATTTTTATTTGCACATTATTCATAAGATGACCAATTAAACTTGAAACATAAGGAGCTGCTTCATGTACCTGAAATGTACACAGTATATGATCACACTCTTTTTTTTTTCCTTTAACAAGACATCTTTTAAAACAAACCATTTTTCAGGCAGTAAGATTGTCATGTATAAAATGATCAAAATATGAGACTGAGAAGTACATTTAAAAATGAAATCAGTAACCATTTTTATTTTTCAACTTATGTACTAGTCAAAAACATTTAAAGGTGTTTTATTTAAAAGTCTGAAAAAACACTAAAATGTTTGAGACAAGGTATCACTTGCTGATAATTCTTATTCTGACTTCTACTCTGCATGTAAATATAGTTAAAGTCTCTTATCATATTGGGTGGCTTAATGAGATATTGGTGCATTACTGGAAACAAAGATATTCATTTGATCCTCATCTGACAGCTTTCATAAAAAAATTAAAAAGCTTGTCAATCAGAGTTGCAAACATTCATTACAAATAAGAGAAGCTTAAATAGAAAACAGCAGCAACAACAGGTGGCATGGGTTCCGGAATGGGCTTGTACCCAAGAAAAGAAGCAACACTGATTCATGAACATAGCTACAGGGCCTGGTGCTGAGCCAGCTCTGATTCCCTCTGCTTTTAGAGAAGCTTTTAATTTTTTATCATCTTATGAAATGGGAGTGAATTAGTTGCTGAACACTGGCAGCACTGGTGGTCTGCCCACCTCTGCCACAGGAATGTTTATACAGATATGTCAGCAGTGCCTATGGGTACATGCTTAAAATTTAATCTAGAGATGTAACCTCTGGGATCCTTTATTCTGCCTGGATTTAACATGAAATCAGAGATGATATAGCTTTCATGAAAGTAGTTGCTCACTCTTGAAGGACCCTAGAGCACACCAACTTGGTTTCATACTTTCCCATGGAGTACCATTTTACATTCTGTTCATCTGTGTTGAATTAACTTTTTAGGAGGAGGAGTAAAGAACTGTGTGTTCATTCCAGATAATGCACCAATGACAGAAAAAATAAGGAGCTTACCAAAAGACCACCTTGGTGAACCAGTGAATAAGCTGAGCTTACTTACAGAACATATGTTAGTAGATATGGTCAGAAAAATGGATGATGCCCAAAGTTGTAAAATCCCACCCTATTATGGAAGGTGATCACTTGGAAGCTGAATAAGGGAATCTCCTTTTCAGCTAACTTTCCATTTTCAATTTTGTAGATACTATGATATTTAAAGATCACTTGAAATTAGAGATGGAGCAGAGAGGAGTGATAACTTCCCTGAGAATAGGTTTTTGTTTACAGAACTAAATATGAAGCATCCTCAAATGCAGTCAGAAAGTCTGTAGTTGCATATAAAACAGTCACATCACTACTGCACCACCAGGCATATCTTAAATGGCTTGTTGATAGTGTAGCACACAGTGTTCACAAGTGAATGCTGATGGCAATTCTCTTCTAGAAGTTTACAAAACAACTTCCAGCACCATAAAAGCTACAAAGAAATGAGGGTCTTTCAGCTCAGCTACAGCCAGACTTCTCTATCATGTAGGAGGTATACATAGTATCTTTAGCAATAAGGTCTTTTTTCTTTTCTTTTGTAGATTTATTCGTATATCTTGAGATGGTGTTGATTTCACAATCCTCCTTCCTCTGTTTTTTTTTATTTGTTTGTTTGTTTCTTTTTGTTTGTTTGGCCTGAGATTACAGGCATGTATTACCATTCCTGGCTAGTTTAGTGCCTCTTAAATATCCTTCAGTCCAACATCTAGTCAAATGCTATATGGTGAGCCCCTATTATATGCAAAATACTGTACTGGATGCATAACAACACCAAGGTATTTCTTTTGGATAAGAATTTAAGATCTTCCTCCTCCTTCTTTCTCTCTCTCTCCATATCTCCCTTTCTATGAAATACAAATAATTCAATGAGTAAGTATTGTAAGGGCTTCTCATTTGTGTAACCCCTTTACCTTTTACAAAAGGGGCTCTAGGACCAACAGAGTTGGTAGCATAATCAATAACAAGCAAGCACTATTTCCAAAATTCAAATCATCTAATTTCCCTGCCTATTAAGATAATATATCTGACCCTTATAAATATTCACATTATGATAATAATCCAAAAAGATAATGGAGAGTAGAAAAGAGCCATATATTAAGGATTGATGATCATGAACTGGACATGGTATTAAGAAGTATGTGTCAGTAATACCTCATTTACTGCAAATAATAAACCTACTAAGATAGAACAAATAAATATAAGTGATTGTCATTTGAAAATAATAACAAATCAGACATGCTAGCAGATCACTTATGAAAAAATTAGAGGGCACAAATATTGAATAAATAGCTTACTTCAGTGCTAATATGATTGCCTAGCAATTGTAAGGTCATAGGCTTAGTCCTGGACCCTGAAATAAAAGTCAACCTCCCAAATAACCTAATTTAAAGTATATAGATTTTGGATATTTTGTCATCCTCTCTGTCCCAAACATCAGATATGATAATGCTATGATAAAACATCCTAGCTAAGGTTATTATTATTCTGATGAAATGCCATGGTCAAAAGAAGCTTAGAGAGAAAAAGTTTTATTTGGCTTGCACTTCCACATTATAGTATATCGCTTAAGGAAGTCAGAGCAGAAACTCAAGCAAGGCAGGAACCTAGAGACAGGAGCTGATAGCTGATATGGAGATCATAGAGGGATGCTGTTTGCTAGCTTGCTCATCATGGCTTTCTCAGCCTGATATCTTATTGCACCTTAGGCCACCAGCACAGGGGTAGCACAACCTATAATAAGATGGACCCTCTCACATTAATCACTACTTAAAAATGCCCTAAATTCTTGCCGACAGATCAATCTTAGAGAATCAATTTCTTGATTGATGTTCTCTTCTCTCAGCTGACTCTATCTGGTGTCAAGTTGATATAACACTAAGCACCACAACCCCACTAATTAAGCAGTTATGCCTTATCAGATCATGAAGGAGATGATATCCCCCTTTCCATCCCCTTCTATGGCTAATGCACCTTTATATGGAGCAGACTATACTTGCATGCTGTATTGTTCATAGTAAAATAAGTTCATGAAACTTCTGCCATAGCAAGAAAGCATACTATACATTTCACACAGGGAAGAAAAGACTATTTCGGTTCAACCTCAGTTTTCTGCACTGATACCCATCACTAGGGTCATGTAATAATTCCTGCATAAGCCATATTGGATTCTGCTATGCCTCATTATTAGGTGCGAATTTGTTGCATTAATGTTCTGGGAGGACATATGAACAAACAGCTCTTTACAAGAGATATGACACTAATAATAGATCTAAATAAGATTTTTCAAAGCTTAACTTGATGAACCAATATGTTTATTTTACAGGTGAGAAGTCACTTAAAGGAGGATGTGTACTTCTCAAACAGATGTGCCATCTCAAAACCCAACCCATCATGAATAATGGTCTTATAGAAGCTATATCATAAATTCACATGTTCAGTTTATTTTTCTACTGTTTATTTGATCTATCACAATCTATGATCATATTTGCAACTGGAGAAGGTAGAAAAAAGAAAAGGCTAGAAGCTTGGCAGGGAGTCCTGTGGCAATACCTCCATCTTCTATTATTGGGTATTAATGAACATAAACATCAATATTATTCTACTGTTTTGCTGTTTTAGTTGCCATTGACATCAGGTCAGGATAATCTCTACTGAATTTATTATAGTAATGGTAGGTTCATGTTCTGTTCTGTGCTAAATACAAGGCATGCTTGTAGGAGAGTGTTCTATATCATGGTCTGTGAATAATTTATCAAATTTGATAATTTTATAAATTATTATACTCAAATAATATAAGTATTTAATAATTTATCCCAATACTTAGTGCTTTGGTCTTCTAGCCTCATGCACCAAGTATTTCTTTATTTTTTATAATATACAGATGGATATACAAGTGGTAAATTCTTGAAACTGAATCTGTATCTGGATGCTTTAAATAGTCTTTGACAAAGATTATACTGAATATAAAAACTAAAACTACAATGTCTGTTGTGTTGAAGCATGGCTTCTTAAATTTTTAATATGCTCAAAAATTACTAAAAAAATCTAGATAAAATGGAGATTCAAAAGAATTTATTTAAACATACTTAGTAGTGAAAACCAAAATTATACATATTAGAGGGATAATGTGCATGCTTTAATACCTTTATACATAGTGTAACATTTAACTTAGTATAAGCAAATCTGTCTGTCTAAACACTTAGATTCTTCATGGTTAAGTACTTAACACATTTCTTTTGGCTTATTTAAATATACAGAACCTAATTGTTATTTCTAGGTGCTCTACTTTGGAATGGTAAATGATTAGAAATTTTTATTCCTATTTACCTGTAAGTATAACTAGCACTCAACTTTTTTCATCTGCTATCTCTGCTTAACTGTTCCAAAACTTGAATCTACTACTAGTCTACTCTCAGCCTGCATGATATCCATATTTTTAGTTTCTTTTTGTTATTTAGACTACAAGGCACTTATCTTGGTTAATAAACTTTATTTCTCTTAACATAATGACTGCCAGATTCATCCACAAATGACAAGGCTTTGTTCTCTTATGACTAAATATTTTAATTACTGTACCATATTTCTTTATCCATATCATGAATATTTTAGATGTTTATATTTCTTGGCAATAAGTCCATTTAAGGGTGGAATTATTGTGTGTCTTTGAGCAAAATTTTAACTTTTCTGTGCTTCAGTTTCCTTGCACCTTGAAATAACAATTAGGTCCTGTATATTTAAATAAGACCAAAAGAAATATGTTAAGTGCTTAATCATGAAGAAGCTAAGAGTTTAGGCAGACAAATTTGCTTACACTAAGCTACCTTTAGTATAGGGATGAAACTTACTTCAATATTTCATTTTGTAGATCATCTATAATTTTACTGCAAAAAGAAATATTTTCTAATCATTGTAAATATTTAATAATACTTATTATTGTTAACTTTATTAATATTATATCACACTTTTTTCTCATAATAAACTTTATTTCATATTGCTCTAACAAAAGTCTTCTCATAACAGATGACACTTAAGCAACTTGCCACAGAGAGCCAAAGTCAAAATTAACTAGGGAGCAGATGTAAATCAGTTGGTAAAATGCTTGTCTAGCATGTGGAATAACAACGTATCTATCCTCTGTGCTACTTAAATCAACTAAGCATTACGGCTTGGATGCAGGAATATCAAAAATTCAAGGTAACCCTCAGCTACATAGAGAGCTCAAGGAAAGTCTGGGATCCATGAAATACTGTTAAAAGAATTAAAAAAAAAAGAAGGGGGGAGGGAAGGAGCAAGGTAGGGATGAAGGAAGAAGGAAGGAAAGAAGGAAGGAAGGAAGGAAGGAAGGGAAGAGTATATTAAAATACTAGCTTGTTTTATTTTGTTTTGTTTCACTGAGTTTAATTAGGATTGTTTTTATGATCATAATTGAAGGGGTATTTACTAAAAATGTAAAATTTATTAGTACCTATGTTACTGAACAAAATGTTATCCTCTCCCTAACAAACCATCATCTATCTATAGTCCTTCAGTGAAAGATAGGACCTCAGTACTTAATAAGATGGTGATAACTTTAATCTTGAACAGTTCTTGTATTGATAACCAAACTGTAACAGCTATATCTTGTTCAGTAGACAGATCTTTTACAACACTCTTCCCCATTGTCTGCCTCTTAAATTCTTTCTGCCTTCTCTTTCACTATGTTCTCTAAGCCTTTGAAGGTTGTAGAATATATGGATTCCTTGTCTATGACCAAACAAAGCATCCACTTATTCTCAGAATTTTGTCCTGTTGTGAATCTCTGTGTTAAACACCTCTCATTGCAAAGGAAAGTTTATGTGATGAAGGCTGAGGGCCTCATTAATCAATGGGAATAAATACAAATATTTTTTTCTTTTTAATATTTTTTTTGATATTTTATTTACATTTCAAATGTCTTCCCCTTTCCTCATCTCTCCTTTGGAACCCCCTATCCTCTCCTTCTCCCACTGCCTTTATGAGGGTATTCCCCCACCCCACCCCCACCCACTCTCATCTTCCCTCCTTGGCATTCCCCTATACTAGGGCATCTTACACCCTCAGGCCCAAGGGCCTCTCCTCCCTGGGATGGCTAAAGACTCTCCTCTGCCACATATGTGGCCAGCACCATGGGTCCCTGAGGGTTAATATTCAATATATACAAAGAACTCAAGAAGTTAGACTCCAGAGATCCAAATAATCCTATCAAAAAAATGGGGAACAGAGCTAAACAGAGAATTCTCAAAGAGGAAACTCATAGGGCTGAAAAGCACCTAAAGAAATGTTCAACATCCTTAGTCAAAAGGGAAATATAAATATAAGTATTTACAAGTCATTTCCAAACCCTGTCCAATTAAAAAAACAATACTACATTTCTTGCTAGGACCTATTAACTCCAAAGCATATATGGGCTTTTGATCAGATATGCAGTACAAATTATGAGCTACCTTTTATAGAGCTTACTTCACATTCAATCATAAAGCAGTTGCTTACTTCCATAATAGTCATGTATTTGTCTCACTTGTAATCATCTTGCAAAAAAAGATAGTTATTTTAGCTTGTGATGTTCACAGACAGAACAGCTGATAAATTTTCTTCCCTAATAGCTTACATGACAACTTCTAGCTTCATGATACCCAGCCAGCAGGGACGAATCTTCCAGTTCAGATCCATCTTGATAATCAGTGTCCTATAACCCCATCTTCTAGCTCTAGTGGTCAATCGAGAGTATGAGCATTTTTGTTTATCAGGGGCCTCTGGAGCCATAAACTGGAATTGGTACTAAATTCTTTGTGTAATAACCTTTGAGGTCTGAGAACAACATTATTGGCCTATGAAGGGTTACTCCATTCAAACAATATTTTAATTGGAATTTTAAAAATAGACTTACAAAACAGTAAGTTTTCATAGTGATATTTCAAATATCTTCAGTTTTGGTAATCCTTCCCCTCAGTCCTACCTATCTTCCAAACCCCGTTCCTATTTAAACATTTTCATGTCCTGTATTACCCTATATGAGTACATATCACATAGGTGTGCTCTCTCTCTCTCTCTCTTTTCATCTAATGTTTGCTATTTTGCTTGGTTTTTATAGGTACTACAACTTCAGCAAACCAGTCTAAGAAGTCAGAGTTAGAACCTGCATATAAGATAGATCATGAGGGACTTTTTGGATAGAAAAAAAAAATTCAATGAGAGACAGGAGGGATGAGAGATGATAAAAACAGATGAAACTGCCCTAAATTCTACATGTGTGAAGTTAAGAAAGAATGCAAAATAAGAATTCTAGTAAATACAGTTATCAAGGGACAGTTGGAAAATTCTGATAAGAATTTAGTTGTGGTAGTAGAAACAGACATATATTAGTTTGTGTCTGTCTGAATTTTCATCTATATGCATTTAAATAAGCAAATGACTCAAGAAATAATACCTTATAAAAATTAGATTCTAAAGAATATGTTTCTTAAGCTCATGATCTTCACATCAAACTATAACTATTATTACCAACAATATTCTTACATAATACATTTCCAAAAATAGAAATAATGATACTGTTTTGGGAAACTTTTATTTATACATTGGGTTTATTATGGCAAATATATGATAGAGTCTTGACATCTCCAGAGACAGGATAAACACCTTGTTAAGCATTATTACTGCAAGGATATTGGGGAATATTGTATGGTATATAAGATTTTTTTATGGTATAGTAATAGTAATAAATATTACATACTTTAGGAAATAAAAACAGACTCATTAAAATATGATGCGGCATATTCTAGATGTAAGTGAACTTTTGATATACAATAACTTATTATTCATAAAATCCTGTCTGTAATTGTATCACTAATACTTCCAAACATCCACCTTCTCAGAACATAAAAGCTAATTCTAGATATAGTAATTTATAAACAAAACTATTTTAATTTTATAGTATATAATAGAGTTTATTCAGGGCATGGGGAGGGAATTAAGAGGGTAGTAGAGGCAGAGAGGCAGAGAGAGGGAGAGTAGAGAAGTAGAGGCCAGCCATGACCACATGGAGGGTGGGGGAGAGAATGGAGGTGGGGGAGCAAGAGGGCAAGAGAGAAAGGCAAGAGACCAAGAGCAAACAAAACTATTTTTAACTATCATTTCTTCCTTGTGCCATTCACTTTAGGTTCAAGAGTGGAACAATGTAATTTACATACCTATAATCTATTAGTCAAGAGGACAGGAAAGACATACAAATTTGAAACATATGATGATATATCCGGCAGTACATTACACAATTATTCCTTGAAAAATGAGCAGCCAAAAATATAGTAATTTTCTAGTATATCCATTCAGGTGGCTCTGAAATATTTCTCCCAGTGATCTTTAAATGTAAAAGTTGGTTACTTTATACATTACAAGATAAGGTTATAAAATAGGTCATATACCACTTTGTACATAATGCTTTCTGTAGTGGTTTGCTAGAATGACTCTTTAATTAAAGAAAATAGCTTTTTTTTTTGCATTAGAGTATGGTTTCTTGCATTAGAGTATGTATTGATAATATTGTGCACCTCCACACACTCCTAGAAAACAAGACAAAAGATGATATTTAATGTGTATGTATAGAGCAAACATTTCATGTTTCCTTTATTTCTTATATTAATTGAACATTGATAACAATTTACATCTCAGGAGCTTTTGTCTTAAGTAGCTGCTGTTGTTCACATTTCTGAAAATATTTTAAAATGTGTTAATTCCAACACTTTGGCAAAACCAGCTTTTCATGATTACCATTGTCCATGTGAAGGGAAGGAAGGACTCTTACATTGCTTGTACAGCCACATGTTTCTATGGTAGATATGCACAAAAAGCAAAAAGAAAGGTTATTTACAGAGATAAATTGAAGTAAATTATCTATGGCCATGTAAGATGTCATGGAACATTAACAGAAAATGCAGCATATAGAATACTAGTTCTATGTGTAAGAGTGATTTAAGTGCTTAAAGGTAGGGCCTAAAGCTATCAATTATCAGTTGCAATATATACTTTATTACAAGATTCAAAAAGTAAAATTTCTGAAATTTTATTTATTGTTTGTTAATAATGTGATTGGACTGTAAATAATACATGTTCTGTGGCCAAGATGGTCGACCCAGTTAAATAGTACTTTAAATAATGAACACTGAGAATTATGAAGTGCTTACTTTTGCTAATTCACTTATTAAAATAATACCATACAATTTCCTGGGAATTGCACTAAATACTACGATTATGCTAAATAGATTGAAATTCTATTACCCACTCACCACCTGTCAATCCCTCATGGATTTGATTAGCACAGATGAACTGCCAAACGGGCAAAGAAGAATACTGAGAGGCAGAGAGACACTCAGGGACTTGGAACTACTCCCCTTTGCTCTGGCTATGCCCAGAACCATTGAAAACCAATCAGGTATTCCCATCCAGGTTTATTTACAAAACCCAAAATCAACTTGAATGCAAACTAATTTGCTTACATCTCTTCTATTTTTTCTGTATCTTTTTTTAAATGAAAGAGATTAATAAAACAGCTATATAAAACACATCAAGGCACAGTTTCTCAGAGCAATTCGGCTCTTATTTCTAAATGTAACAGAAATGAAGCATTCTGTATGCACTGATAGTTATACAATTAGACTCATCAAAATAGCCTTAGGAAGCTAGGGCCCTGTAATGTCTCTGATAGAAAACATTTTATTTTATTTTTTTTTCCTTTTCCTACATCCACAAGAATATCCTTACGAAAGAATCATAACAAAGTAAAAGAAGGTATTGATAGAAAATGTAAGACAATTTTTTTCAGTTTAATAAGAAAAATAGCATTTTAAGACAGAGGATGATTACTCTATTTTTGTAAATACTAAATTACATATTACTGAAGAGTATCCTGGGGACTGTGTGACATTTAATTTACTTTTATTTATTTATAGCTTGTACAGTATAAAAGTTGACTTTCCCCACTAGACATAGGGAGTAGATTCATTTTTTTTTTTTTTAAAGGTAGTGCATTTAAAAGCAATGATGCTACCTCAGTTCCCAAATAAGAGTTAACGAAACTGGAAAGAGAACAGCAACTAAATGACATACATGATTTATTTGTGGAAATATATGATAATACTTAAGAGAACCCATTCATAGAAAAAGTTGTTTTTTGGTTTTTTTTTTTTTTAATAATGGAGCTTTTGTTACTAATCAACCATAAATAAATGGTTATTTTTCTCTGCCTAAAATCATGGAGCTTTGTAGATATGACTCTGATACAGATACATAGGGATTTTTAAAGAACATATTGGAAGGGAACTGTGCACCTGGTTTTTCTTATTATATGGATATGTGTAATGCCAGCCAAACAGAAATACACACCCAAAATCTGGATTTTAAAAATGTAGTTTTAAAAATATAGTTGATAGGTATTTGTGAATCATTGCAAACACTGAAATGTGAGCAACTAGACCACAAAAGAAGGATTATGATGTATAGTTTATTGACATCAGCCAAAATTTTAAAAGCTGACCACTTTTATGGGGACTGTGAAGTGGCATAGTCATGATAGTATTCTAGGTGTGAAACTCCTTGTAATAAATGTCTATCAGTAGTAATCATGTGAAAAGGAACATTTAACCTGAGCCATTCATTTTTGCATCTAGCATATATTAAATGATAATCTTTGACATACCAACGGTGTTAAAAAGACAAAATACGATCTATCACTTACCTCACAATACTCAGTGTGAGAAGAATGATATGTTAAGTATTCCAGGTGTTTTCTGTTTTATTAATTCTTTGAGAATTTCATGCAATAAATTTTGATTATATTCATGTTCCTTTTGCAACTCTTCCCAACTTCCATACTTCATTCTCACTCAATTTATGCCTTTTTGTTTCACTTTCAAGACAAATTGCATTGCTCAAATATTCTTGGACATATGGCTTTTCACTGGAGTGTAGTTGACTAGGGGTAACCCTCTTAGAGAAAGCGGACCCTCCCTCTCCTGCAGCTAACAATTTGCCAATGGCTTCTCCACTGGGAGTACAACTTGATGCCCAACTCTCATCTTCTTTCTGAGATTTGGTCAATTTTGACATGTACAGGTCTTCTGCAGGTTACTATAAACTATGCAAATTCATATTTGCAGCCATCATCCTGTGACAAAACACACTGGTTCCTGTAGCCATCCAGCAGGTCTGGTTATAACACTTTCTTTTCAATCTTTTACAATGATACCTGAGCCTTTGGAGGAAGGGATTAAAACATAATTTCCTTTTGGGATTGAATTTCTGCATTTACTTATTCTCTGTACCTTGGTGGGCTGTGGCTCTCTGTGTTGGTAAACCTCTACATCAGTGGTTTTGCAGATGAGGACTTTGGTAGCTTGAATAGTACTATGAAAACAATCCAGTAGGGATGAAGACAAAAAGCAAGTACCATTTTTATACCTATGTTCTATGTCTAAAGCATGTATTGCTTTCAGAAACATATTTTTACTGTCAAGTTATGGAAAGTAACCAGGATCTTTGCCAGTAACCTGTAACGAGTATTGGGTTTTGGAACTCATCTGCCAACAAATCCAAAAAAAGGTAACCCATTCCTGGTATTGGGCTTATTATTTGTGAGCTACTAATATCTAGTAAGAGCATCAGTGCCACTTATAGGATGACTTCATTTTAATTATATTCATGTAGTGTATTTCATGAAGCATCTACACTTGCATCATTTCCAATTAATCCTTTAGAGATTATGGATCCTTAAGAGCAGCAGAAACATGTTGCGTATTTTATTTGTAGTTTTATGCATGTTATTACTTTAATAATTTTAAAAGCGGGCCATAGTCTTCCTCATTCTAGAGATAGTATCTTATTAGTATCATAAATTTTAGTTGAAAAGATACATAAAGTCACATTTCCTTTTTGTAAAGTAATAGGACTCTAGAGTCATGGTCAGGTTTTCTTTTCTTCTTCCTTTTGATTCTTTTGATGGAATATTCTGTCAAATGGCATTTTAAAAATAGAATTCAGGAGATTCAGATTTGGGTATAAGTTACACAAATGTAAAGGAGAGTAAAATAAATCATAGATAATATACAGGAAATAGATGCCAAAAAAACCAGTAGGATTTCTTAAAACTATCCAATCATTAGTAACATTGTGTCAGTTACAGACAGGAAGGACTGGCTATAGAGGAGCTGAATCAGACATCAGGAAGAGACTGAAACCATAAAGCTCGTATTAAATAATGCCTGGTAGCAACCCCAGGGGACTGGCATCTGGAAGCATCCAGAATGAGTTTTTAAATCACTTTTATTGGAACTCCTCAGCTGCAGGTAATGGCTTAAGGTCTGCAGAATATGCAGATTCGAAACAAATGCAATCTTACTATTTCACAGCTTTGTCTCCCCTGGCTGTCTGCAAGAAATCTTTGAGAACATTTCTGCCACCTTCATGCCCAGCACATTTTCTTATCTTTCACACATTTTCTCCATTCCTTCCTCCTTCTCAGTATCACTGGATCTTCTAAATGAAATTTCTTACTTAAGTTTTTCTTATGCTTTTTAAAAAAATACTTCACGCAAAATTTTGCAATTTAAAAAGCTAACACTTTGGTAATGTAACATGGAAATTTCTTCTGCTTAATTTTATTGGAACAAATCACCTCATCTTTAAATAGCTTTCAGCCTATCATAATCAGTGCTCTTGTTGTTCGTCAACCATTGATACCTTATACTCACGATTATCTTGTGTCATAAAAAATTCTCTTAGGTTCATCCTAAGACACAACAGTAATCATGGGTATCTGGTATTTTTACATACTCTGAAAGCTATCTTTGATGGAAATTATTTTTAATTCAAAAATAATAATTTTACTATTTACACAATAATGAAAATATATACAATTAAAACATGTAAGCAAAAAAACAAAATAATGAAAACTGGTCAAATTAAATAAAAAGATATATGTCTTTGATGATTATTTTTATTATCAAAATATTAAACTGATCTGTATGCCTGTCATTAATTTTCCAATATTTTACATTATCTGTTGTTTTCTAATTACCCAAATTTAAAGTCTTGATTTTATGATATCCATGAGGAAGTTGAAGATCTACCAAAAAGTAGTTAATCAAGATATAAAGAAGAAGAGACCATCTCATAGGAATCATGGAAAAACCAAATGACACTAGCCATCTCCAGGGATATAGCTTTTTTAGTAACTTTACTGTGTAGACATTGGAGGCTAACTTTCAAATGAAAGATTCCTTGGGAAATGTTACAAACTGTGTTCCAATATGAAATCTCAGCCATTCATTTATAAGGAAATATGTTCTATTAAAATATGTCAAAAAATCTAGAAATATGGATATAAAAAATGATTTTCATTCTATTAATTACATTTAATATGGACCTTGAAGACCATAACTGTTTAGAAATGACATAAACTTAGAAAAGTTTTGGGTATATGCCCAGGAGAGTTATAGCTGGGTTCTCAGGTAATACTATATCCAATTTTCTGAGGAAACACCAGACTGATTTCCAGAGTGGTTGTACCAGCTTGCAATCCCACCAGCAATGGAGGACTGTTCCTCTTTCTCCACATCCTCTCTAGCATCTGCTGTCACCTGAGGTTTTGATCTTAGCCATTCTGACTGGTGTGAGGTAGAATCTCAGGGTTGTTTTGATTTGCATTTCACTGATCACTAAGTATGTGGAACATTTCTTTCGGTGCTTCTCAACCACTCAAGTTTCCTCAATTGAGAATTCTTTGTTTATCTCTGTACCCCACTTTTAATGGGGTTATTTTAGTGTCTGGAGTCTAATTTCTTGAGTTCTTTGTATATATTGGACATTAGCCCTCTATCAGATGTAGAATTGGTAAAGATCTTTTCCCAATCTGTTGGTTGCCACTTTATCCTATTGAGACTGTCCTTTGCCTTACAGAAGCTTTACAATTTTACGTGCTCCATTTGTCAATTCTTGATATTAGAGCATAAGCCATTGGTGTTCTGTACAGGAAGTTTTCCCCTGTGCTCATGTGCTCAAGGCTCTTCCCCACTTTCTCTTCTATTAGATTCAGTGTATCTGGTTTCATGTGGAGGTTCTTGATCCACTTGTACCTGAGCTTTCTGTGAGGAGATATGAATGGATCGATTTACATTCTTCTACATGCTGACTGGCAGTTGCACCAGCACAATTTGTTGAAACTACTGTCTTTTTTCCCACTAGATGGTTTTAGCTCCATTATCAAAGATCAAGTGACCATAAGTGTATGGGTTCATGTCTGGGTCTTCAATTCTATTCCATTAATCTTCTTGCCTCTCTCTATACCAATAGCAAGATGCTCCAACATATACCAAGGACACATGCTCTACTATGTTCATAGCAGCCTTATTTATAATAGCCGGAAGACGGAAAGAACCAAGATGTCCTTCAACAGAGGAATGGATACAGAAAATGTGGTACATTCACACATTGGAGTAACTACTTAGCTATTAAAAACAGTGACTTCATGAAATTCGCAGGCAAATGGATGGAACCAGAAAATAGCATACTGAGTGAGGTAATCCAATGAGAGCACACATGGTATGCATTCACTGATAAGTAGATATTAGCCCCAAAGGTTGGAATACCCAAGATACAATTCACAGACCACATGAAGCTCAAGAAGAAAGAATACCAATGTGTGGGTGCTTCAGTCTCTCTTAGAATGGGAAACAAAATACTCATGGGAGCAAACACAGAAACAAAGTGTGGACCAGAGACTGAAGGAAAGGCCATCCAGAGACTGCCTCACTTGGGGATCCATCCAATATACAGTCACCAAACCCACACACCAATGTGGATGCCATGCTGACAGGAGCCTGATATAGCAGTCTCCTGAGAGGTTCTGCCAGAACCTGACATATACAGAGGCAGATGCTCACAGCCAACCATTGGACTGATCACAAGGTCCCTAATGGAGGAGTTACAGAAAGGACTGAAGGAGCTGATGGGGTTTGCAACCCCATAGGAAGAACAACAATACCAGCCAGCCAGAGTTCCCAGGATCTAAACCACCAACCAAGGAGTACACATGGAGGGAACCACTGGATCCAGCTACATATAGAGCAAAGAAGAGCCTTGTTGGGCATCAATGGGAGAAGAGGCCCTTGGTCCTGTGAAGGCTCAATGCCCGAGTGTAGGGGAATGCAAGAGTGAGGAGAAGGGAGTAGGTGGGTGGGTGGGGACATGCCCTCATAGAAGCAGGGGGAGGGGATTCAATAGGAGTTTCGGGGGATAAATTGGGAAAGGGGATATTATTTGAGATGTAAATAAAAAAAAAATCCCATAAAAAAGAAAAGTTTTGATCTTGTAAAAGATAAACTTGACCTAGTTCTATTTTTAAATTCAGTAAGAAATCTATGAAGTATTTAAGATGACAATAGGGTGTACAGCCTTTTATTTCTGTATATCTTTCCACCTAGAACTTAAAACTTTGTGAATTGGGATGGTAAATATTATAGTTCTAATTTTAGAAATGAAGTTCAAACATGGTAGACATAAAATTTAGACATTTTCCCACCATGTTAATTCATGAACAAGTACCAAGGCAGAACAATTAACTACAAATGTACTTTGGAGAAAAAAAGATAAGTTAGGACATGGTGCTTGTTTATATGATAGAAATTCCATGGAAACTAAAATCATGTTGATTGTTTCGTCACAGAGGTGCTTCCAGTAAAAGTCATTTCCAGGTTTTTCATTAAAACAAAAAAAGGAAGCCCAATCTTTCTCCAAGACTCTGTTCATACCACCTGAAAATATTCAATAAGCTTCTCTAGTTAGGAAAATTAATTTTCATTCTTTCAAGGAGTTAAGCTGATACAAGATAGAAGAGAAGCATCAGAAGAAGTAATTATTTGGACATGATATACTTGGACCTTAAGTATTTGCCCCTCTATATTAGCAAGAAATGCTCTTGGATAACTGTTTCCATTTGTGGTTTGAATAAGAAATATCCTTTATTGGTCCAGGTATTTGAATAATTGTTCTCTAGTTGGTGGTGGTGTTTGGAGAACTAATGAAGCCTTGCTGGAAGAACTATACTCTAGGGGAAGGGTCTGAGCATTCATAGCCTCACCTCATGTCTTTGCTCTTTCTGTTTCATCCTTGGGGTTGAAGATGTGATCTCTAAGCTTCATGGTCCTGATGCCATGCTTCCTGCCATAATGGACACTTCTCCCCTTGGGACCGTAAGCCTCACTTCTCCTTCAGTAAGGTGTCATAGTCATGGTGTTTTATCACAGTATTAATTACAGAAATTTATTCCATTAATATGTCACTGTTATAACAATGCATGTGAAATAATTAATGTACAAAGAAAAGCAGTAATTTTGGTTCAGTTTTGCACGTATAAATCCTTATTCATTTAAATGGAAATTTGGGCTTGAGGTGAGGCTTATCATTTTGGATAGTCAGAGTATAAGAATTTATCTTAAGTTAAGGTTATAAACTTTGTCACAATGTGTTTTTTATTATAATTATTCAAGTCAAAACAGATAAGTGTAACTATTTTGGATATTGGTTTATAAACATTCATTCTTTATAAAAAACAAACAAACAAACAAACACAAAACCACCCACATAGCTAGTAAGTGATAAAGAGAAAGGAAGGATCAGGGGTTTTATTATCTTCTTTAGAGGCATTCGTTGTCCATAAGATTTCCCACAGTCTGGGTTCTAAGCCTTTAATTCATGAGAACTAAAATCATGTTGATTGTTTACTCACACAGGTGCTTCCAGTACATTCCAATTTTCCATCTAAAAACTGAAAGCCCAATTTTTCTGTAAACTCTTTGTTCATACCACCTGCAGATATTTACTTGAGCCACACAATGTAACTCGAAATAGTAGACTTTCTTTGAATTAAAATTCTGCTTTGTTTTATGTATTATTGTTGAATGCATGGTGTGTTGTGTGCTGTGTGCTCTGTGTGTGTGTGTGTGTGTTGTGTGCTCTGTGTGTGTG